>JAODAL010030373.1:0-50056 GCA_025379985.1 Phyllomedusa bahiana | reverse complement strand
ATACATGGAGATGGAACCCTTTAAGGCTTCCAGCCACTATGTTAACAAATTTGGGCAGCCTGCAATCCGCGGGGGTGCCGATTCGAAAGGAATGGTTGGGCACCGTTTCTCTTTCTATTAGATGTGCGGCTACAATCGCTGTAGTGTTTTTAAAACAGAAGGGAACAGGGGCCCCATTCCCTGTAAGCGGGGGGTTTTTCGCAGCTGACACCGGCCTCCTCTATGCAGGTTCCATGTAATCTAAGAATTTTTATGACACCGGGGAATCCCTGCTTTGTCCTGTATCTGTAAGTGGTTAATACATTTATTTTTTGTTTATTGCTGTTAAGGCCGTGTTCACACGGCTTATTCCCAACGGATTTGTGCGCCGTATTGAGCGCACAAATCCATCCGTGAATAGGGGCGGGCGGGGGCGGGGCCCGGAGCGCGGCGGGGCGCCGCTCCCGGCCCCAAGAAAATGCATTGTTTACGGCGCGTCTGCGCCGTAAATAATGTGCATGTCACTTTTCCCCCCGCGGCGGATTTGCCGGCGGGGGGGAGCGACGGAATCACGTTTCTTTGGGCAGTGGATTACCGAAATGCTCCGAGGATTGCCGCCGTATTGAAGGCAAACCGGGCGGAATCGGCGCCAACCCGTCGGCAAAAAAAGGCCGTGTGAACGGGGCCCTAACTTTTTTGTTACACATAGAATAAATCTGTGATTTTCTTCTTCTTATAAAATACAAACCCTTACAGAAATTTGACATACAGGTACATGATAATGCTGGTAGGAGTTATGAGCGGGCTCATCATTGATTTCCGGCCCATGGCAGCCGTTTCATGGCTGTTAATTACATGACACCTGCCGTAACGAACAATCAGAGCCGGTTTGATCCGGTTTTTAAAACCCTTTAGATGCCTCAGCGATCATGGTCTCAACAAAAATGAGGAATCCTTGAAAAAAATTTGCAGGTGCCCAGTGGGTTTCTATGGGGGTGTTAAGTTAAGGCTGCCTTTGGCAAAGCTCCTTTATTTCATCCAAGAAGGCCATCTTTGGGTTTTCCTTCTGCGTTTTTTAAAATGCAGAAAAAGGGGGGAAACAAGTTCCTTTTTGGGAACTACAAGTATAAAAATAATTTAAAAAAAATTAAAGAAAAAAATTAAAAAATTCAAAAAACCTCCGTTTACCATTGTACAAAAACAAAAAAAAAAAAAAGTTTGACATAAATTGGTTTCCAATTTTAAAGGGGGTTGTCTTACTACATTGATTATTCACCCCAGTCCTGTTTTCTTGGGTTTTAAATTTTTAATTCGGGGTGTTTTATGGCTTTCACTAGGTGAAGTAGAAGCAGGTCTGTGTATAGCAACCAGTGAGGCCGATGGATAGATCAACAGGTCTGTAGTTGGACTGAGTTGCTGTGCACCCCATACAAGGGGGTATCTGAATGGGGTAGGAACGGTTAATGGCATATATTGCAAAGTGACTTGTTTTTGCAAGATCTTTAAATAAATAGCAATCTTGTAGTGAGACACCCCTTTAAGTTGATCTATTAAATTTATAATTTTCTTTGTACGCGAACCTGTAAAAGAAAAAAATCCATTCCCCCAAAAGTGCATTTAGGTCTTTTTAAAAAAATGAAATAAAAAATAATTAAAGAGTGCATGTTTCCAAAAAATGTCCAATAAAAACCCCCCTTACTCGGTTTTTATGTGGAAAAACGGGAAAAAAAAAAATGTGCCCAAATTTGGGAGAATTTTGCAGTGCAAAGTTAAAAAATAGAGATGTTTGTCACGTTTTTGGGCCCGCAAAGCCAGAAACGTCCGGTAAGGGGACCCACGGGCCCCCCGGGGCAGAGGGGTAGTAATGCAGTGGGTAGCCGGAGTGCAGGGCTGGATGGCTGGACATGGAGGTGATAGACGGATGCTGCAGTAGTAAACAGAGACAGAGTCCCGAAGGTGACAAATGTATTTAGCGCAGAAGAAGCAGAGAGAAAGGAGGGGAAAAAACCCCAGGGGCACAAACAGTGGAACAGGGGGTTGCGACAGACAGGGTTTAAGACACATTTAGAGAAGCACTGGGAAACCTGGGGTTACGCTGGCAGGGGCTTCGGCGCAGAGGTCTAGCTATACATGCCAAATTCCCCTTTTTGGCGGGGGGGTCCCGCTATTTGGGGTCCCTCCCCCTCCCGGGGGGAGTTGGGTTCCTCCCCCCGCCAGCAGGCGGCGGGGGTTCTTTAAATGGCGCGGCGACGGTAACGCTAGTGGCTATCTTGCGCCGCCGGGCCACTCCCAAAGGGGGGTGAAGCGGCGCTGCGCCCGCTTCACCCCCCCGGGTCTGCTGTGCAGGGAGGGGGCAGGAGGGTCGTTCCCCCCCTCCCTCCTCCCCTGTATTTTCCGGCCCCGGTGTGTGCGCCGCACAAAAAGGTGGGGGAAAGGGGGGGGGAAGTGACACGCGGTGCGGGGGGTTGGGGCGGGCTGCTCCCCTTCCCCCCTGCGCACTGAGGAGATCGCCCGGACCCGGCCGTGCTGCAGGGGGGCCTGGTGGGGGTAAGTGGATTTTATTTTTTTTTTTATTAGCTTATGGGGGCTTGTGGCAACAAGGGGGGGCACTACTGAAAAACAAGGGGGGCACTACCTGGCAACAGAGGGGACTTCCCTGGCAACAGAGGGGGACATCTACCAGGCAAAAAGGGGGGGCATACCTGGCAACAGAGGGGACTTTCCCCGGGCAACAGGGGGGCCTACCTGGCAACAGAGGGGGCACTACCTGGCAACAGGAGGGGGCATTCCCTTGGCAACAGAGGGGGCATCAAATGGCAACAATGGGGGCACTACCTGGCAACAGGGGGGCACTACCTGGAAACAATGGGGGCACTACTGGCAAACAGAGGGGGCACTAACCTGGCAAAAATGGGGGGCACTACCTGGCAAAAATGGGGGCCCCTACTGGCAACAAGGGGGGCATCTACGGGGCTAACAAAGGGGGGAACCTACCTGGCTACAGAGGGGGGCATCTATTGG
Organism: Phyllomedusa bahiana; assembly: GCA_025379985.1. Taxonomy (NCBI): domain Eukaryota; kingdom Metazoa; phylum Chordata; class Amphibia; order Anura; family Hylidae; genus Phyllomedusa; species Phyllomedusa bahiana. The sequence goes on along the minus strand of JAODAL010030373.1, from coordinate 47,056 downwards.
CTACAAGGGGGCATTACCTGCCTGTAAAGGGGCACTACCTGCTTATGGGGGGTTACTACCTGGCTATAAGGGCATCAAACTGGCTTACTTCCAAAGCCGTTATGCAGTTAGGTGGGAGTGGGTGTGGGGGCTTTTTGAAGGGGCGTGGCATACCGACAATATGGGCGTGTCCATGCAAATTTTTGCCGCGACCCACTACAGTCTCCTGCTTTTTCATTTTCAAAAGTTGGCAACTATGGTCTAGCTCTAATGATGAACACCAACGAACTAAACCTGAGTCCAGGGAGGAAGTTCCTTATGGAGGAAAGGGTCAGAGGTCACAGGCAGGAAGCAGGAGCACTGTGTGCATAAATGTCCGCAGGCTGGCGCGCATCCTATGGGGTGCGCGCACACACGCTGGGGAAGCTACAGAGGATGGACACGTGTGGAAGCAGGACCAGGTGAGTAGCGCTGAGCAGGTACAGAGCATACAGAGACTGCCACTGTAAGCCCCACACAGGGGCACGGACACGACCGCGGTCCAAGGCACGGGCCGCGGCGCGATCTGTGACAATGTTTTCATTTTTTTTAAATGTACTAAAACGTAATGAAACCCTACATATTTGGTATCACCAGAATTACACTGACCTGCAGGATACAGATTACACATCATATATACCTAACAGTGAACAACATAAAAACCCCCCCTAAAAAATGGTATTGAATACATATTGTCCCAGCAAAAAAGTCCTCTTCGTAACTTTGTAGGCTTGCTGAAGAATAAAAAACAATTATGGCTCTTGAAAGGGAGGCGGGAATAGAAGACAAAGGCATTTAACAACAAAAACTTGGTTGCGGGCGAGAAATACGGGGGAGCAATGTTATGATTCGGGCTTTTCACTGCTTTTCTGGCATATAATTGACCTCTCTGTACCGGCTACACTGTCGGACGCAACGGCTGTACCGCCTATGTGTTAGGAGGCATGTCATGTGAATGCTTTGCAACTTTATAATAGGCGCCTAACACTGATGGGGGGTTATGTGGGCATTTTGGAGACGGGACGCACTCATTCGGTAAAACTGTCAAGCAATGTATGAATGCGTGGTCGGCAAAGTGTAAGGCGCATTATACAGTCTCCGACCAGGAGACTATTTCATAGATGGGGGGTCTGTCTGAGCGAAGGCGCGTTAGTTTAGACCACATTTTTGAGCGCAGTTCGGCCACCGGCATACCTCTCAGGCGCTGTATTTCACCCAAAGAAATGTGAGTCGAATGCGAGAACTTGACGTCGTGCCTGGATATTGCATACATGTCCCCTAAATTTGCTCACTTCTGTATAGATAGAAGTATCATTTATTAAAAACTGCTTTAGCAGTTAGCCTGTCCTAGTGTTACCTAGGGGCGGTAATCCTACAGGTGTAGCAGTTGCCTACGGGGCCGGTGGCTTGGGGGGCCCCGCGGGGCAGCTGCTATCACCTACTCTAAGCCCCGGATGATGCCGCTCATGGGCCCGCCGGCAAGTGAACACAAACAGTTCACTGCAGGCTGGTGTGCATGAGCTGCGTGGCCGCGGTCTGTGATCGGCAAGGGGCGGGGGGGGGGGTGGATTGGCCGCTCGAGATGGCTAGCCGCACACTTGCGTCACGCGAGAGGCCCTCTCTTAATGTGGTTTGCACGTTCAGTTCGCAACGCGGCATACATTTATTAATTGAAAGGGCGGGTAGGGCGGGAAGAGCTGTGCGCTCCCTGCCCCTGCGTACAATCGGCTCAGCAGGCGGCGCAGGCGGATATGTGCGTCATCGCGCGCCGACCTGTCGGAGCTTCTGTTCATCAGCACCAATGCCTAAAGCAAGCAGGACTTGGGTGGGACGGAGACGGAGACGACGGGTCGGAAGCCGCTAGGGCCAGGTAAGTAATGAGCTAAGGGGGGAAAGTGATAAACCTACAGGGGTGCTTAAAGGAGAGGGGGAGCCACTTCTATATACATTGGCTTAAAGGGGGAGGGTTGAGAACTATACCTACAGGGGGCTCTAAAGGGGTGGGAACTATACATACAGGGGGCTCTAAAGGGGGCGGGGAGAACTATACCTACCAGGGGGCTCTAAAAGGGGAGGGGGAAATCCTACCTCGGGGGGGCTCATAAAGGAAGGGGTGGGAAGCTACTATACCTTACACTTTGCTCTCTCAAAGGGGAGGGGGCTGAGAACTATACATACAGGGGGCGTTAAAGGGGTGGGGTCACTATACTACAGCGTGGGCTCTATAAAGGGGGGGGAGAACTATACCTTACTGGGGGCTCTAATGGGGGGGGGGAAGAAACCCTACAGGGGGCTCTAATATGGGGGGGGAGAACTATACCTACTGGGGGCTCTAAAGGGGGGGAAAATATACCTACAGGGGGCTCTAAAGGAAGGGGGAGGTGCAACCTATAGAACCATTGGCCTCTAAAAGCGGGGAAGGGGGGGGACGACTATACCTACAGGGGGCTCTAAAGGGGTGGGAACCAATACCTACCAGGGGCTCTGAAGGGAGGGGGGGAAGAACTATACTCTTTCTGGGGGCTTCTAAAGGGAGGGGGGGGAAATGTACTGACAGGGGGCTCTCAAGGAAGGGGGGGAGGCGAGGCAGCACTATAGCCTACATTGGACCTCTAAAGGGGGGGGGGGAGAATTATACCTACAGGGGGCTCTAAAGGGGGGGGAAAGATATATACAGGGGGCTCTAAAGGGGGGGCGCGAACTGTTATACCTACAAGGGGTGCCGTCTATAAGGGGGGGGCATAGATATACTACAGGGGGCTCTTAGAGGAAGGGGGGGGGGAGCACTATACCTACATTGGCCTCTAAAGGGGAGGGGGGGTAGAGAATTTATCCTTCAGGGGGGGCTATATAAAAGGGGGGGGAACTATACTCGCACAGGGTCGGCTCTAAAGGGGGGCGGAACTATACCTACAGGGGGCTCTAAAGGGGGGAAGTATATCCTAAATGGGGGCTCTGAAAGGGGGCGGAGAACTTTACCTACCTCTGGGGGGGCTCCTAAGAGGGGGGGGAGACTATACAGACGAAGGGGGCTCTAAAAGGGGGATGGGAAACACCTAAAGGGGGCTCTAAAGGGGGGGAGAACTATACCTACAGGGGGGCTCTAAAGGAAGGGGGGGAAAAATAGACCTACTAGGGGGCTCTAAAGGGGGGAGAACTATACTTGGAGCAGGGGGGCTATATAAGGGGTGGGAAAACTATACTAATCAGGGGGCTCTAAAAGGGGGGGGGGAATTACCATACAGTGGGCTCTAACGGGGGGGAGAACTATACGTACAGGGGGCTCTAAACGGGGGGAACTATACATAAAGGGGGCTGACGTAATGGGGTGGGAAATATACCTACAGGGGGGCTCTAAAGGGGGGGAACTATACCTACAGGGGGCCTCTAAAAAGGCGGGGGGGAGAAATCCGTATACCTACAGGGGGCTGCTAAAAGGGGGTGGATGAAAAACTGTATAACCTACAGGGGGCTCTAAGGGGGAGGTAAGTACTTTACCTACATGTGGGCTCTAAAGGGAGGGAGGAGCACACTATACCTACAAGGGGGCTCTTAAGGGGGGGGAAAGAACTATACCTCAGGGGGCTCTAAAGGGGGGGGCGCGAATAAGTACTACACGAGGGGCTCTATAAAGGAAAGGGGGGAGGCAGCTATACTACTATGTGGCCTCTAATGGGGAGTGGGGTGTGAACTATACCTAGAGGGGGCTCGAATACGGGGTGGGAAATGTACCTACAGGGTGGCTCTAAAGGGGGGCGGAAGATAAAACTATACCTACAGGGCGGGGGGGGGGGCTCTAAAGGGGGGAAAATACTTATAGGGGGCTCTAAAAGGGGGAGAGGAACTATACTAAAGGGGCTCTAACAGGGGGTGGAACTTTACCTACAGGGGGCTCTGAAAGGAAAGGGGGGTGGAGCAACGATACCTAATTGGCCTTCTAAAGGGGAGGGGGGAGGAGAACTATACCTACAGGGGGCTCTAAAGGGGGGCGAAATACCAAGAGGGGGCTCTAAAGGAAGGGGGGATCATAACCTACATTGGCCACTAAAGGTCGGGGTGACTGTTGTTTTTTTATTTGTGTTTTTTAAACCCTTTTTTGTGGTGTGTTTGGGGGGGGGGGGGGGGCGGGGGGGGGGGGTGTTTGCTGGTGGGGTTATATATATGTATATTGTGTGTGGGGGGGGGGGGGGGGGGGGGGGGGGGGGGGTGGGTGGGGGGGGGGGAGAATATACCTTCAGGGGGCTCTTAATAGTGGGGGTGGTTATACCTACAGGGGGCTCTAAAGGGGGAGGGGGAGATCTATACTAAAGGGGGCTTAAGGTGGGGGGAAGAACTTACTACTGGGGGCCTCGTAATGGAAGGGGAGTGCCACTATACCACAATTGGCCTCTAAAGGGGGTGGGGGGAGAACTCTAGTAAAGGGAGGGCTTTAAGGGGGGGAAAAACTATATACAGGGGGCTCTAAGGGGGGGGCGGAACTATACCTGTACACAGGGGGTCTTTAGGGGTGCGAAGTATACCTACAGGGGGCTCTAAATGGCGAGGGTGGGCAGCACTATACTTTACATTGGTCTGCTAAAGGGGAGGGGGGGAGATAAACTATACCTACAGGGGGGCTCGTAAGGGGGAGGGAAACTATAACCGACAGGGTGGCTCACTATAGGGGGGGGGAGATCTATTACCTAGACAGGGGGGGGACTCTAAGTAGGGGGGGCAAGGTATACATACAGGGGGCTCTAAGGGGGGGACGAACTAATACCTAAAGGGGGCTATAATAAGGGGGGGCGGGAAACGTTATACCTACAGGTGGCTTTCTTAAGGGTTGGGGTGAATTACCTACAGCGGCTACTTTATTGGGGGGTCGAGAACTGTTATACCTACAGGGGCTCTAAAAGGGAGGGGGGGAAAATAGCAATAACAGGGGGCCTCGTAAAGGGTGGGATGAAACTATACCTACAGGTGGGTCTTAAAAGGGGGGGGGAAACTATTACCTACAGGGGGCTTCTGAAAGGGGGGGGGGTTTGAAATACCACCAGGGGGGGGACTTAAACGGGGGGGAGGAACAACACTACCTACAGGGGGCCTCTAGAAGGGGGGAACTCTATACCTACGAGGGGGCTCTAAGAGGGGGGGGAACAACTTACGTACAGGGGGCTATATAACTCAAAGGGGGGGGCTAAATATAGTAGCGGCAGGGCTCATAAGGGGGGGGGAGAAAAAAACTATACTACTGGGGGCCTCTAAAGGGGGGGGGATAACTATACCTACAGGGCGGCTTTAAAGGGAGGGGGGAGAAAAACTATACCTACAAGGGGGCTCTAAAGGGGGGGAGACACTATACCTCGGGGGCTCTAAAGGGGGGTGGGATAATGAATACTACCTGGGGGCTCTAAGGCGGGGGGGAAGACTCATACCTACAGGGGGCTATAAAGGGGGGTGGGAAATTTACCTACAGGGGGGCTTCTGAAGGAAGGGGGGTAGACTATATCCGACATTGGCCTCTAAAGGGGAGGGGGCGAAGAAACTATACCTACGGGGGCTCTAAAGGGGTGGGAACTATAACTACAGGGGGGGCTCTAAAGGGGGGGGAGAACTATACCTACAGGGGGATTTAAGAAGGGGGGGGGAGAGAGAAATACCTACGCAAGGGGGCTAAAAGGGGGGGCGGAATTACCTACATGGGGAGGCTTCTAAAGTAGGTGGGGAGAACTTTACTACAGGGCGGGCTGTCTTAAGGGGGGTACTATAACTAACAGGGGGCCTCAAAAAGATGGGGGGGGCAAGCACTATTACCTACTTTGGCCTATAAAGGGAGATAGGAGGGGGGAGAGAACTGATACCTAAGGGGGCTGCTAGTAGGAGGGTGGGCACTCATACATAAAAGGGGGGGCTCGTGAAGGGGGGGGGTGATAAGAAACTCATACCTACTGGGGGCTCTAAAGTGGGGGAAGGTATACCTACTGGGGGCTCTAAAGGTAGGGGGGAGCACTATAACCTACTTTGGCTCTATAGGGGAGGGGGAGAAACTATACCCTACAGGGGGTCTTCTATTAATAAAGGGGGGGTCGGCGGGGGGAAGACAAAACTAAGTCCTACAGGGGGCTCTAAAGGGGGGGGGAACTAACACAAGGGGGCTCTCAAGGGGGGGGAGAACTTATACTTCAGGGGCTCTAAAGGGGCGGAACTATACCTACAGGGGAGCTCTAAAGAGGAAGTGGGGGAGCACTATTCCCTGACATTGGCCATGCTAAAGGGTGGAGGGGGGGCAACGTATACTTACGGGTGGGCTCCTAAAGGGGGGAACTTACCTACAGGGGGCATCTAATGGGGGGGCGGATACTATACTTACAGGGGGCACTCCTAAAGGGGGGGAAGTATAACTACAGGGGGCTGTAAAGGAAGGGGGAGAGGCACTTTATACCGACATTGGCCTCGAAAGTGGGGTGGGGGAGTACGGGAATCTAATACTACAGGGTAGGCTCTAAAGGGGTGTGAACTATACCTTACAAGGGGCGGCTCTAAAGGAGGGGCGGAACTATACCTACAGGGGGCTCTAAAGGGGGGGAAGTATACCTAAAGGGGGGCTCTATAAGGGGGGGGAGAACTATTACCTACAGCGGGTCTCTAAAACGGGGGGATACTATACCTACAGGGGGCTCTAAAGGCGGGGGGAAACACCTACAGGGGGCTCTAAAGGGGGGGAGAACTATACCTCCAGGGGGCTCTAAAGGGGGGGGGGAAATACTTACAGGTGGGCTTCTAAAGGGGGGAAGGAATTTACTACGCAGGGGGCTCTAAAGGGGGGGACAACTAAACCTACTGGGGGCTCTAAAGGGGGGAGGGGGAGGGAATACCTACAGAGGGCTTCTAAAGGGGGGGAGACTATCTACAGTGGCTCTAAAGGGGGAAACTAGTACTACAGGGGGCTCGACTAATGGGGGGAAACATCTATACATCACAGGGGGCTCTAAAGGTGGGGGAAATCTATTAACCTACAGGGGGCTTCTAAAAGGGGGGAGGGGAGTAATATAACGCTACTGGGGGTTCTAAAGGGGGGGGGATGAACTTATACCTACAGGGGGCTCGTAAAGGGGGGGGAGAAACTATACCTACAGGGTGCTCCGTAAAGGAGGGGGTATGGAGAACTAACCTACAGGGTGCTCCTTAATGGGGGGGAAGAACTATACCTACCAGGGGGGCGTCCTGAAAGGGGGGGGATAAGATACCTACAGGTGGCTCTAAAGGAAGGGGGGAGCACTTATCACATACTCTTGGCATCTAAAGGGCTCGAGGGGGTGAGTAATCTATTCCTACAGGGGGCTCTAAAGGGGGTGGGTTACTAATACCTCCTACCGGGGGCTCTAAAAGGGGGTGGGAGAACTATACCTACCAGAGGGGATCTAAAGGGGGGGTAAATATATATCCTACAGGGAGGCTCTAAAGGGGGGCGAGAAGCAACTATACCTTACCAGGGGGTCTCTAAAGGGGGGGTATACTATATCCTACAGGGGCTATAAAGTAAAGGGGGAGCATTTACTCTTCAGTTTGGCCTCTAATGGGGGAGGGGGGGAGAAACTTTACCTACAGGGGCTCCTAATGGGGTGGGAACTATTACTACAGCGGGGCTCTGAAGGGGGGGGAAGGATACATTCCTACAGGGGGCATATCGAAAGGGGGGGGGGAAATAACCTCTCATGGGGCGCTCTAAAGGTTTAGGGGGGGGCTATATACCTACATGGCCTCTAAAAGGGGTGGGGGGAGGAGAACCTATACTACCGGGGGGCTCTAAAGGGGGGGGGAAGAACTATACCAACAGGGGGCTCTAAAGGGGGGGGGAAATACCTAAAGGGGGGGAGAACTATACCTACAGGGGGCTCTAAAGGGGGGGACATGCATATACCCTGCAGGGGGCTACTTTAAGGAAGGGGGGAGAAAGCGACGATATACCTAATTGGCCTCTAAAGGGGAGGGGCGAGAACTATCCTACAGGGTGGCTCTAAAAGGGGGGGAAATATACATACAGGGGGCCCCTAATGGGGGGGGCGGAATATAAACTACAGGGGCTACTATAAGGGGGGGAAGTATACTTACAGGGGGCCTCTAAAGGAAGTGGGAGGCACTATACCCTACATTGGCCTCTAAAGGGCGATGGGGGTGACGACTATACCTTCAGGGGGCTATAATGGGGTGGGGAACATAGTAGCTGGCAGGGGGCCCTAAAGGGGGGGGGGGAAAACTGTACCTACGGGGGGCTTTTAAAGGGGGGGAGAACTTACCTACAGGAGGCTTTTTAAAGGGGGGGGGAAATTTGTAATTACGGGGGGCTTTTAAAAGGGGGGAGAACTATACTTACAGGGGGCTCTAAAGGGGGGAGAAAAATACCTAAAGGGGGTCAAAAGGGGGGGGGAAGAACAAAACCCCTAAGGGGGCTCTAAGCATACATCCCAAACCCTCCCCCCCGTTTTTGGGGGGGGGGTCCCGCTATTTGGGGCCCCCTTTCCCGCCCCCCCCGGGGGATTTTGGCTTTCCTTTCCCGCCGCCGGCAGGCGGGGGGGGCCCCTTTAAAATTCCCCCGGGGGGGCCCCAAAAAGTACCCGCGGGTTTGCGCTACCTTGCGCCGCCCGGCCCGCTCCTACAAAGCTGGGGGGGAGGAGGCAGGAGGGAGCGCCCCCTCCCCCCCCTTTTATGAAACGGGCACCGTGGGGTTGAAACCGCACATACAGGTCCAGCGGCGAAAGGGGGGAAGTGAGGGCGCGGCTGCAGGGGATGACGCGGGGGGCCTGCTCTCACCCCCCCTTTCGCCGCTGAAGAATCGGGCCCAGGAGGGGGGACCGGCGCTGAGGACCCTGGGGAAGGTAATGGATTTTATTTTTTTTAAATTTTTATTAGTTTTTGGGGGTCTCCCTGGCTAACAGAGAGGGCAATACCTGGAAACAAGGGGGGGCATCCCCATGGCAAAAAAAGGGGGGAAATCACATGGAAACAATGGGGGCACTACCGGGCCCAAAAAAGGGGGGCACTCCTGGCTAAAAGAGGGGGCAACTACCTGGAAAACAGAGGGGGCCTACCTGGCAACAAAGGGGGCACAAACCTGGCTAACAGATGGGGGAAACTACCTGGCTAAAAAGATGGGACACTCCCCTGGCTAACAGAGGGGGAACATCTACCTGGCTAAAAGGGGAAATCTACCTGGCCAAACGAGGGGACATCACCTGGAAAAACAGATGGGGGCACTCCCCTGGATAACAGAGGGGCACAACTGGGCCAACAATGGGGGCCCAACTACCGGGGTAACAGATGGGGGCACTACCTGGCAACAGAGGGGACAATTACCTGCATACAGAGGGGGCACTACCTCGGCAAACAGATGGGGCACTTACCTGGGCAACGATGGGGACATCTACCTGGCTAACAATGGGGAATGGCACCTACCTGGCTAAACAATGGGACGGCACTACCTGGCTTTCAAAGGGGGGCACCTACACTGGCTAACAAGGGGGGGCACCTATCTGGCTACAAATTTGGCTATACCTGGCTACAGATGGGGCTATCTACTTGGCTACAAGGGGCATCTACCGGCTGTAAGGGCACTACCTGGTTATGGGGGGCTACTACCTGGCTATAGGGCATTACCTGGCTTTCTTCCAAAGCCGGTTATGCAGTTAGGTGGAGGTGGGTGTGGGCTTTTTGAAGGGGCGTGCGTGGCATCCGACCAAGATGGGCGTGTATGCCAAACTTTGGTTGGGGCGCTATGCGCGGCCGCCCACTAAATTCTTCTTTTTCATTTTCAAAAGGTGCAACTATGCTCTAAAGGGGGGGAGAACTATACCTACAGGGGCTCTAAAGGGGGGGGGGAGAACTTACCTAAGGGGGGGAGAACTATACTACAGGGGGCATCTAAAGGGGGCGGAGAAACTATACATACAGGGGGCTCTAAAGGGGGGGAGAACTAATACAACAGGGGCTCTAAAGGGGCGGGAGAACTATACCTACAGGGGGCTCTAAAGGGGGGGAAAAAAAAACTACAGGGGGGCTCTAAAGGGGGGGGGGGAACTATACTACAGGGGCTCTAAACAGGGTGGGGGAATTACCTACAGGGGGACTCTAAGAAGAGGGGGGGGAGCACTATACCTACAGGGGGCTCTAAAGGAAGAGGGGGGGAGCACTATACCTACAGGGGGCTCTAAAGGAAGAGGGGGGGAGCACTATACCTACAGGGGGCTCTAAAGGAAGAGGGGGGGCACTATACCTACAGGGGGCTCTAAAGGAAGGGAGCACTATACATACAGGGGGCTCTAAAGGGGGGGGGACCTTGATACCTTACAGTGGGCTCTAAAGGGGGGGAGAACTATACCTACAGGGGGCTCTAAAGGGGGGAGGGAGAACTATACCTACAGGGGGCTCTAAAGGGGGGAGGGAGAACTATACCTACAGGGGGCTCTAAAGGGGGGGGGAACTATACCTAAAGGGGGGGGAGAAACTATACCTACAGGGGGCTCTAAAGGGGAGGGGGAGAACTATACTACAGGGGGCTCTAAAGGGGGGAGGAAATATACCTCGGGGGATCTTAAAGGGGCGGTGAGGAACTATACCCATACAAGGGGGTCTCTAAAGGTGGTGAGGGTACTATACCTACAGGGGACCTAACGGAGGGGGGGAAACCTATACTACAGGGGGACCTGTAAAGAGCGAGGGGGAGCACTATACCTAAGAGGGCTCTAAAAGAAGGGGGGGGAGCACTTGTACTACAGGGGGCTCAAAAGGAAGAGGGGGGAGCACTATACTCAGGGGGCTCTAAAGGAAGGGGGGGGAGAGCACTATACCTAAAGGGGGCTCTAAAGGAAGAGGGGGGGAGAAGCACTATACCTACAGGGGGCTCCTAAAGGAAGAGGGGGGGGGGGGGGCTGCACTATACCTACAGGGGGCTCTAAAGGAAGAGGGGGGGAGCACTATACCTACAGGGGGCTCTAAAGGAAGAGGGGGGGAGCACTATACCTACAGGGGGCTCTAAAGGAAGAGGGGGAAGCACTATACCTACCAGGGGCTCTAAGGAAGGGGGGGGATGCAACTATACCTACAGTGGGCTCTAAAGGATGGGGGGGAGCACTATACCTACAGGGGGGCTCTAAAGGGGGGGAGAACTATACCTACAGGGGGCTCTAAAGGGGGGGGACCTATACCTACAGGGGGCTTAAAGGGTGGGAGAACTATACCTACAGGGCCCCTAAAGGGGGGGAGAACTATACCTGCAGGGGGCTCTAAAGGGGGGGGGGGGAGAACTATACCTACGGGGGGCTCTAAAGGGGGGAGGGAAAACTATACCTACGGGGGGCTCTAAAGGGGGGAGGGAAAACTATACCTACGGGGGGCTCTAAAGGGGGGAGGGAGAACTATACCTACGGGGGGCTCTAAAGGGGGGGAGAACTGTACCTACAGGGGGCTCTAAAGGGGGGGGGGGAGAACTGTACCTACAGGGGGGCTCTCTAAAGGGGGGGGGAGAACTGTACCTACAGGGGGATCTAAAGGAGGGGGCAAGAAACTATACCTTACGAGGGATCTAAAGGGGGGGGAGAACTATACCTACAGGGGGCTCTAAGGGGGGGGAGAAACTAAACCTACAGGGGGCTCTAAAGGGGGGGAGAACTATACCTATAGGGGGCTCTAAAGGTGGTGGAGAACTATACCTACAGGGGGCTCTAAAGGGGGGGAGAACTATACCTACAGGGGGCTCTAAAGGGGGGGAGAACTATACCTACAGGGGGGGTTTAGAGGGGGGGGAGAACTATACTACAGGGGGCTCTAAAGGGGGTGGAAGAAACGATACCTACATGGGGCGGGCTCTAAAGGGGGGGGATGAACTCTCACCTACAGGGGGCTCTAAAGGTGGGGGGGAATATACCTACAGGGCGGCTCTAAAGGGGGGACCCCCCCCCTGGGCCCCCGCCCACCCGGCGGACCCGGGGGGCAAGAAAACTTATTCCTAAAGGGAGCTCTAAAGGCGGGGGGGAGAACTATACCTACAGGGGGCTCTAAAGGCGGGGGGAGGAAAAAACTATACCTACACGGGTCTCTAAAGGGGGGAAGAACTATACCTACCAGGGGGCTCTAAAGAGGGGGAGAGTGAAACTATACCCTACAGGGGGCTCTAAAGGGGGGGTGAGAACTATACATACAGGGGGCTCTAAACGGGGGGGAACTATTATACCTACAGGGGGCTCTAATAACAGGGGGGAGGGAACTATACTACAGGGGGCTCTCTAAAGGGGGGGGAGGAACTATAACTACAGGGGGTCTAAAGGTGGGGGAGAATATACCTACAGGGGGCCTCTCCAAAGGCGGGGGAGAGAACTATACCTACAGTGGGCTCTAATGGCGGGTGGGGGGCAACTATACCTACGGTGGCTGTAAAGGCGGGGGGCGGAGAACTTAGGGGTGGGGCCCGGGGGCCACTACCTAACCAACCATACCCAAACCCTCACCATAGGGGAGAAACTATACCTAACAGGGTGGCTCAAAGTCGGGGGGGGGGGAAACTAAACCTACAAGGGGCGCTCTACAGGCGGGGGGTAGGGGAAACTATACCTACAGGGGGCTCTATAGGGGGCTCTAAAGGGGGGGGAGAACTTTATCCTACAGGGGGCTCTAAAGGGGGGGATAATATACAAGGGGGCTATTAAAAGGGGGGGGGAGAACTTATACCTACAAGGGGCTTTAAAAGGGGGGTGGACCATATACAACAGGGGGGCTCTAAAGGGGGGGAAACTATACCTACAGGGGGCTCTAATAGGCGGGGAGGGAGAACCTATACCTACAGGGGGCTCTCTAAAGGGGGGAGGCGAGAACTATTCCTACATGGGGCTCTAAAGGGGGGAGGGAAAGAATACCTACAGGGGGCTCTAAAGGCGGGGGGGGGAGAACTATACCTACAGGGCGCTCTAAAGGCGGGGGGGGAACTATATCTACAGGGGGCTCTAAAGGCGGGGGGAAGAACTATACCTGCAGGGGGCTCCAAAGGCGGGGGGGGGGGGGGGGACTATACCTACAGGGGGCTCTAAAGGAGGGGAGAACTCGACTACCAGGGGGCTCTAAGGTGGGGGAGGGGGAGAAAACTATACCTACAGGGGGCTCTAAAGGCGGGGGGGGGAGAGAACTATACCTACAGGGGGCTCTAAAGGCAGGGGGGAGAACTATACCTACAGGGGGCTCTAAAGGCGGGGGGAGAAACTATAAACCTACAGGGGGCTCTTAATGGCGGGGGGAGGAGAACTATACCTACAGGGGGCTCTATGGCTTGCGGTGGGGAGAACATACCTACAGGGGCTCTAAAGGGCGGGGGGGGAGTAAGTACTATTACCTACAGGGGGCTCTAAAGGGGGGGGGGGAACTATGCCTACAGGGGGCTCTAAAGTGGGGAGAGAAGAACTATACCTACAGGGGGCTCTAAAGGGGGGGAAGAAATATACCTACAGGGGGCTCTAAAGGGGTGGGAAACTATAACTACAGGGGGCTCTAAAGGCGGGGGGGGGAAGTATACCTACAGGGGGGCTCTAAAGGGGGGGGGGGGAACGATACCTACAGGGGGCTCTAAAGGGGGGAGAACTATACCTACAGGGGGCTCTAAAGGGGGGGAGAACTATACCTACAGGGGGCTCTAAAGTGGGGGTACTATACCTACAGGGGGCTCTAAAGGGGCGGGGATAAGCTATACCTACAGGGGGCTATTAAAGGGGGGAGAATATACCTACAGGGGGCTCTAAAGGGGGGGAGAACTTACCTCACAGGGGGTCTTCTAAAGGGGGGAGGGAATTACTATACCTACAGGGGGCTCTAAAGGCGGGGGGAGGACAAAACCTACAGGGGGCTCTAAGGGGGGGAGAATATACCTAACAGGGTGGCTCTAAAGGGGTGGGAGAAACTTACCTACAGGGGGCTTCTAAAAGGGCGGGAGAAAACTATACCTACAGGGGTCTGGCTCTAAAGGGGGGGGAACTATTACCTACAGGAGGGCTCTTAAAACCAGTGGGGAGGGAAACTATACCATACAGGGGGCCTAAGGGGGGGGAGAACTATACCTACAGGGGGCCACAAATGGGGGGGAGAACTATACTACAAGGGGGCTCTATAGGCGGGGGAGGAACTTATACATACAGGGGGCACAAAACGGGGGGGAAGAACTATACCTACAGGGGCTCTAAAGTGGGGGAGAACTATACCTACAGGGGGCTCTAAAGGCGGAGGGGGGAGAACTATACCTACAGGGGGGCTCTAAGGCCCCGGGCGGTCGGCCGGGGGGGAGAGATCTTTACCTACAGGGGGCTCTAAGGGCGGGGGGGGGGAGAACTATAACCTTACAGGGGGGCTCTAAAGGCAGCGGGGGGGAGAACTTATTACTTCAGGGGGGCTCTAAAGGGGGGGAGAACTATACCTACAGGGGGCTCTAACGGAGGGGAAACGATACCTACAGGGGGCTCTAAAGGGGGGGAACTATGCCTACAGGGGGCTCTAAAGGCGGGGGGGAGAACTATACCTACAGGGGGCTCTAAAGGGTGGGAGAACTTTACCTACAGGGAGGCTCTAACGGAGGGGAATCGATACCTACAGGGGGGGTCTAAAGGGGGGGAAACTATGCTAAAGGGGGCTCCTAAAGGGGGGGGGTAGAGAGACTATACTACAGGGGGCTCTAAAGGGGGGGAGAACTTTACTCAGGGGGCTCTAACGGAGGGAAACGATACCTACAAGGGGCTCTAAAGGGGGGGGAACCTATACCTACAGGGGGCTCTAAAGGGGGGGGGGGGGAGAACTATACCTACAGGGGGGCTCTAAAGGGGGGGGGAGAACTATACCTACAGGGGGCTCTAAAGGGGGGGGAGAACTATACCTACAGGGGGCTCTAAAGGGGGGGGAGAACTATACCTACAGGGGGCTCTAAAGGGGGGAGGGAACTATACCTACAGGGGGCTCTAAAGGCGGGGGGACAAACTATACCATACAGGGGGCTCTAAAGGCAGGGGGGGGAGAACTATACCTACCAGGGGGCTCTAAATGGGGGGGGAGAAACTATACTACAGGGGGCTCTAAAGGGGGGGAGAACTATACTTACAGGGGGGCTCTAAAGGGGGGGGGAACTATACCTACAGGGAGCTCTAAAGGCAGGGGGGGGAGAACTAAACCAACACGGGGCTCGAAAGGCGGGGGGGAGAACTATACCTACAGGGGACTCTAAAGGGGGGGAGAACTATACATGCGGGGGGAAGAACTATACCTACAGGGGGCTCTAAAGGCGGGGGGGAGAACTACCTAAAGGGGGAGAGAACTATACCTACAGGGGGCTCTAAAGGGTGGGAGAACTATACCTACAGGGGGCCTGCTAAAGGGCAGGGGAAGAACTATACCTACAGGGGGCTCTAAAGGACGGGGGAGGAGGCCGAGAACTATAAGGGGGAGGAGAACTTACCTACAGGGGGCTCTAAAGGGGGAGAACTATAACTACAGGGGGCTCTAAATGGGGGGGAAAACTATACCTACAGGGGGATCTAAAGGGGGGGAAGAACTATACCTGTAGGGGGCTCTAAAGAGGGGAGACTATACCTACAGGGGGCTCTAAAGAGGGTGAAACTATACCTACAGGGGGCTCTAAGGGGGGGGAGAACAAAATACTTAAAGGGCTCTAAAAAGGGGGGAGAAACTTTACCTACAGGGGGCTCTAAAGGGGGGGCCAACTATGCCTACAGGGGGCTCTAAAGGGGGGGGAGAACTATACCTACAGGGGGCTCTAAAGGAGGGGGAGAACTATACCTACAGGGGGGCTCTAAAGGGGGGAAACTATACCTACAGGGGGCTCTAAAGGGGGGGAGGAGAAACTATGCCTATAGGGAGCCTTAATGCTTGGGGGGGGGGGGGGACCAAGCCTACAGGGGGCCCTCAAGGGGGGGGAGAACTATGGCCTACAGAGGGGTCTCTAATCTACAGGAGGGACTATTTCTGCCTACAGGGGGGACTATTCTGCTCAATGGGGCTCTAATTACGGGGGGGGGGGGGTAATCTGCCTTACTAGGGGGATCTAATCTACAGGGGGGGGGAACTATTCTGCTACAAGGGAGGCTCTAATCTACGGGGGGGGAACTATTCTGACTTAGCAAGGGGGCTCTATTCTACAGGGGGGGACTATTCTGCCTACTGGGGGCCCTAATCTAGAGGGGGGGACTATTCTGCCTACAAGGGGGCTCTAATCTACCGGGGTGGGGGGGGGGTGGGGGTGAACTATTTCTGCCTACAAGGGGGCTCTCAATCTACAGGGGGGGGAAACTATCATGCCTACAAGGGGGCCATAATCTACAGGGGGGATTTTCTGCCTACAATGGGGAGGCACTAATCATACAGAGGGCCTATCCTACCTACAGGGGGCTTCGGCCTAAGCTACAGGGGCGCCCCCCAATTCTACTACATAGGAAACCCTAAGCTACGCGATGGGGCCGAAGCTGCCTACATCTCCCCCCCCCCTCCCACCCAAGCTCCTAAGCTCCTGCCCGGTGGGTGCTATGCTACCTAGCTACGCCCGGGGGCCCGTTTTGTACTACATTACCGACTGGGAGCCCCATAAGTACCAGGGGTAATTCTTACCATTTGGGCCATTATAAAGTGCGGGAGTTTGTATATGGAGGGGGAGGGGGCACTCACTTGGGAAAATGATTACAAAAAAAGTGAGAAGTCTCAGGTATTTGTCGTTGTAAATTCTACAGGGACGAGTGGCGGATGGAGTAAGTCATCATGGAGGTCTAGACCGTAAATAGAGAAGAAAAGAGAAAAGTGTACGACTCCTCAGACAAGACGTCACCTGTGAGGCCCTTAAATGTAAGTAAAACTATTTGCAAAGCACCTGTGTATCTGATATCTACCACTTATATGGTCACTGTATGGGGTTAATATACAGTCTGAGATCCTGTGTACAGTTAGTAGTATACCACTATATGGTCACTCTATTGCGGTATTATTGGCTCTTTGTGTATATCTGTAATAGTGTCGAGGGGTATTATTCAGTCATTTGTGGTCTTGTTATGGCGGTATAATCAGTATCCATGTAATAGGGTAATTTGTAATGTTGGTCTTGGTATAGTGGAGTTGTTTGGTAGCAATATAATGGTGATGTATTGCATATATAAGCAAACTTTGGGCCCCATCCAAAAGTTTGCTTTGGGGCCCTGGCTTCTCTAGTTACGCCCCTGACTATATATCACAGAGCTCAGCTTCTCTCCTCTATCATATAACCTATATATCACAGAACTCCGCTTCTCTATCATATAACCCTATATATACACAGATTCAGCTCCTCTCTCTATTATATAACCTATATATACAGAGCTAGCTTCCTCTCCTTATCAATAATCCCCTATATATCACAGAGCTCAGCTTTCTCTCCTCTATCATATAACCCGATATATACACAGAGGCTCAGCTTCTCTCCTCTATCATATAACCCTATATATCAGAGCTCAGCTTCTCTCCCTCTATCATATAACCCTATATATTACCTTATATAGTTTCACTGTATGGTACAACTCACAATATAGCGTTTGAGCTGAATCTCAATGATCTGCCGTTGAAGCTGCCAGTATCTCCTCCTTTATTCTGCACCATGGACTTCACACTGTGTACAAGAAAGTCTGAATGTCTGGTGCTTCAAATAGTCATGGTAGTTATAGCCAAAATATGGTGTTCAGGTTTAAATTGGTGTGAATACTTTATTTCTTTGAAATCTGTTTATTAAGCACTCCAAAACATACAGTGAAGGGCGAAAAAACAAACAAAAATAAAGTCAAAAATTTAAAATGCTCACAAAATATTCGCT
Source organism: Phyllomedusa bahiana (assembly GCA_025379985.1). Lineage (NCBI taxonomy): Eukaryota > Metazoa > Chordata > Amphibia > Anura > Hylidae > Phyllomedusa > Phyllomedusa bahiana. The sequence goes on along the minus strand of JAODAL010030373.1, from coordinate 29,193 downwards.
GTGACAGATCTGTATGAGTACATTGGGAATGCAAATTTTCTTTTTCTCTTCCCCCCCCCCCCACCCCCCCCCCCAAACACAATTTCAAAAAAAGGGTAATGCAAAGGGGTAAAAATTTGTGGAGTATAAAATACAGTTTGAAGTGATATGAAAGTAAAAGATTCAAAGCCCCGATCTATATACTTACATTCCCAATTTTAAGTACATAAAAAAAAAGAAAAGGGTTGAACAAACCCCAAACCCACCCTTTCGTTTGCGAACTCACCCGTTCCAAACAGCGAGATCATGTTCCCAATTGCCTAACCACTGGGACAATTTTCGGCTTTAAAACCCTACGATATGTTAGGTCAGGATTATACTTATTATACGGGCCAGGCTACGACCATATCATTTCCTTATCTTTGCAAGTCCGTAAGGAAAGGCCCTGAGTGCAAACAATAAAGGTTACATATATAAATAACCCCAGGCAAAAAAAAAAAACATCAAAACCACATACACAAAAAAAAGCGCTCCGTTCCAAGCCCCCCCCACCTCTGATTTTTTAAATGGTCTGCCAACGCGGTTGCCATTTTCCCCAAACATCTTAATTCACTGTGTAGAACTAAATTCTTGGGCACCCAAAAAGCAGGCCAAGGGAAACTAGATTTCCCCCCATTGTGGGGGTGGGTAAAACCCCCTTTAAATTGGGGCTCACCCCATTAATACCTGTTCCTAAAACCATGCGGTATAAGAAAAGCTTTCCCCTAATAGCCCCCTGTATTCTCTGCGGAAGAAAAGGAATAAACTCCCCCAACTTAAAAACTTTCAACTGTGTTCTTTTTTCCCAGAAGCCTTACCCATCAATTTTAATATATGGGGACAATTTATCAAAAACATCCGAAAGGGGGCGGAGAGTCGTTTCCATGTGTTCAAAAAAGGTTTTTCCCCGCCGCTGAAATCATATACAATAAATTTTTTTATTCCCGGTTCACAGGAGTAGCTGGTGTCTATATCCCCCAAAATGGGCCCCTGGGGTTGGGGGACATAAGTCTTTAAATGCGCTTGTAAATAGCATCACCCGGCAAAAAAAAACCCATCATGGACAGCTCCATATACAGGGAAAAATGTCCCCCTCCAGGTCCCCACATCTGAAAAAGTACTACTTCAAAATACCCCTGCGTACCTCTAAGGGGTAAAATGCCCTGTATATAAAATGAAGAGACATTCCCAAACCTACTTTTAGGCCCAAAAAATTTGCGGGTTTGGGCCCAAAGCCCCGATAAGGTTGGACCTCCAACTGGGTCGTCTCTCACCCACTTTGCCAGCACCATTGTTGATTTCCCAAAAAAAAAAAGCGGGAGCAGGGTTTTATAATAACGAGAGGTTTTAAGCCCCTTTTCCCCCCGTGCTCCCGAGCAACAATTTTCGCCCGTGTTGGGTCCCATTTTCTTGGTAAGATATGGAAGCAGTGTCAAAAAAGCTACGGGACTTAAGTAAGGGAAAAAGGAACCCCCGCCCCGGAAAATTTGACCTCAGTTCCTCCAAGCAAGAAACCTACTTTTTTTAGTATTACCCAAAACCTTTTTAAAAGACACTATCCCCCCTTTTTCCCACATGAAAAAAATCTTTGTGGGGGACCCCCTGTTGGGGAAAACCGGGGTTTCCTATAAAAAGTGCGGAGCAATGAGGCATGTGGATGGGAATCTCAGTACACCCCCAATTTTTGCCCTCCCCCCATGTTGAAAATCCAGGGGGTTTGATCTATTAGTTCCGGGGACGACGTAAAGGAAATGTAAAAAATTTTCCAGCCGGGTCTTCCCTACAAAAAATTCTCGTCTTTGGGATCCGTGTACTTGATGTACCCCGCAGCCAATCCACGGGGGGGGGATCAGGGAGCCAATTATATGTCTGATATTTGGAAATTAAAACCCCCGTTGTCCTTGGGCTCTGCAAAATTACCAACGGGATCCCAGGGTCTCTTACCCCCCCGATGAAGCGACGAAGAGCATATTTTGCCTATCTCGTCCTTGGGTTTTAAAATTAAAGTGGGAAAAAAAATTAGGAGGTACAATAGTTTGGGGAAAATCTACCCAAATTGATAAGATTTCCCCTGCCTACAATACGCGGGAGTTGCCTCCATGTACAATCTTGCTTCCATCGAAGCTATGTAGGGGGGTTTATATTTCTTTATAAAACGGTAAGCCTGATAACTTACTCCAAAAAGGGCATTTTTTTCATTCACCAATTAAAAGGATATATGGAGCCCATGTAGGCTTGGCCGGCCCTTTAAAGTACATTGCATGGTTTTGTAAATTTGATATGGTACCCCGAAAGGGACCCCACCTCCCCAGCGTAGCAAAACCCACGTCAAGCTGCCGTGGATTCTTCAAGACCCCCAACATCGACAAACCCACACATCCAAATCGGGGGAGTCCTCCCGATCCCCACCTGCAGCTAATTAGGTTTTAAAACAAATAATAAGGGGTCTATGCTAACAAAGGCAATGGTGATAGTGGACAGCCCTGCCTGGTACCTCAAAATATCTTTAGGGGGGGAAACCCCTTTAAACTAAAAGGTTATAATGACCCCTCTTGAATATAAAAAAGAAAATTCAGAAACTTTGGGCCCCAAAGTTCCTCCTAGACGAGTGCAGACGAAAGGGCAAGAAACCTTTATCAAATCCCTTTTTTCAGACTAAACTCAAAAGCTCAAAGTGCCCGGGGAAAGGGTTTCCCGAGCCCTCCCCCGTCGCCCCCATACCGACCGAATATTTTTCACTGCCTGGCGCCCTGCACAAACCCCTTGGGCGGATGCACCAAGAGGAAGGGGGCCCTGGAGTCGAGTCCTAAAATTTAGTTAAAAAATTTATAGTAAAAACACGGGAAAATCCGGTGACTTTCACTACGGGAGTTGTCGCCGCAAAGGATTCCAAAGTCGGGGGTCAGGTAAACGAAAATTTTTATTTGTTTCAGTAAATAATAAATAATTTAATAAGTTAATAATTTATAGTCACTATTGAGCAAAGCTATCGGACGGTAATTTTTTTTTTTTTTTCAACTTGTATTTATTGATTTTCAACAAGTATATTCACATAAACAAAAACAATGCATTGTTGTACATATCCCAAAGTTTTCTTTACAAAAATAAATTTTTATAATAGTTTTTTTGTGATAAGTTGGCATATAAAACAGTACTTTTTCTAAAAAAGTTATTTAAGGGGTCTTTGTCCAGTTTATGCTCCAGTTATCCGCCATATCTCCTCTCCTCCCCTCGTCTCGTTTTGGTGTTTCCCCCCCATTCCCCCCATTTGGCCAGGATGTTTGGGAAATGGGAAAAAAGGAAAAGAAGGTTCGAATTGGGGCCCAAGTCCAGAGGGTAACTTAGCGGTGGCCCCTATGATTGTCAATCTAGGTATGATACCTCAACTTCAAAAAACCCTGAACCTATTATTTTCCCAGCATTGCTAACTCGGGGCTAGGTGCGTTAGCTGATGGGTGGTCTCTATAGGCGTAGAGGATCTTGCCCAAGTAATTGATTCTCAGATACCATTCTGTGGACCCAAAAATCTTTAAAAATCGTCTGTGGTAAGTGGCAGCTTGTCAATTATCTTCCCCATAGTCAAAGAAACGTTTGACCCTTTTTTCCTTACTTGCATTTTGTCCACCAAACCATTTTCATAAAAACATACATTTCTCCAAAAAAAAATTCCATTGTAGGGCACGCCGGCTGGACCCCTAATTGCGATCGATTTCCCTTTCAATAGCTGCTATATTTTTGGGAAGGAGTTCGAACGAGCCTCTTCCCGCAGAGTGGGTCTTCTGCATCTGTTGACCAAAAAACCCACGAGGCTGAAGTTATAAAAAAAGGTTTCCTGTTTTTTTGATAAAAAAAGAAAATTTTTGGGCCCGAATGTTCTCACTATCTTGCAGTCCCATAACATGAAAAAAATCCCTGCTGGTGCCTTTCTTTGAAAACAGTTGCTTGAACTATAGATTCCCCCTGATATCCCCTTTTTTGGAGTCAGATAAGCTTGTGCATGATTTTAAGGTAATTTCAGAACCCCGCTATTGGGAGAAGTTTGTAGCATTTTTTTTGGCGCTGGGATGACGTCGGGTGTTTGGCTGGGATAGATTTTTCCCCCCCCCGGTTTTTTGGGTATTTTATGTGGGGTATCCAAATCTTCAAAAAGAAACCGATAAATATTTGGGGGAGGGGGGCGGACGTGTGGGTGGTGTATCAACCCTGTCAAATTGTGTATCCCTTTCCTTGTTGGGGACACGCTCGATACCTTGGGGCCATAACTATAATTTGAAGTAGTTGAAGAAAGGGATGGGGGGCATCCGGAAAATGCCCAAAAAAGGTCGAGAGTGTGTGAGGGGGTTTTTTGCGGTTTTATAACAAATTGATTAATGTGCCTAATCCGCCCCCCTGCCATCCCGAAACAACTATGGGGGCTACCCGTTGGAAATCCCGGGTTTTTCAGATTTTGATGTGAGAGGTAGGAAGGAGAAAGTCCCCGTTTTTATTTGATTTTTTTTCCAAACACCCATATCGGCATTATGATGTGTTTCCCCCCGTCCCACAGGAAGCCGGTATGGCATGTGTAGGAAGTTACCAAATGCATATTGGGGTTGCATTTCGTCCGCGCAGGGAGTGTGAAGACATTGGATACGGGAACCAGTCAGGGATGTATCTCCCTAGTGCTGCTGGTTGTGGTTTAATGTTTGGGAACCCTAACCCTCCTTTTAAATTTTGGGGTTTTTGTGTTTTGTGGAATGGGATCCGTGCTCTTTTTCCCCCCCATATGAACTCAGGGAAAGAGTTTGTTTATTAATTTTTGGGACGTTTTTTTAACCCCAGAGTTTGACCCTTTGCCCATTTAGGAATAAGAAGTGCACGACTCCAAAATAACTCCATCGTCCTCCGTCCTCTTTATTTCTTTTAAAAAGATACTTTTGTAACCTAAAAAAAAGACTTCTAAATATCTTAAAAAAGTATTAAATAATTAGGGGAACGGTTTTTCCAGCACGCATGTTAAGGTGCTTTCACACAGTGCAGTTTGGGGCAGTATTAATTGCTCCAATTAAATTGCCTTTTTCCCCCAGCTTTTTCAGTTGTTTAATTGTTCGAAAGGTGTTTCAAGTAAATTTCAATGCTGTGTGTGAAGTCTCTGGAAAAAAACACACTAATTGATCCTCATTTTCCAAACAGTTTAGATAACTGAAAAAAAGTTTGCTGATAATAAAAGCAGTTTTATTGGGCGCATTTAAAATGCCCCAAAAAACTGCGCTGGTGAAAGCACCCTGACTTCCCCAGGACAACAAAAATTATCTGGTTTGCTTTAACCCCTTAGGGCCGATTCACACAGCTTATTCAAGCCGTAATTGCAGGATGGATTTCGCCCGCAATTCCGGCTTGAATAAGGGCAGGGGCGCTGCCGCGGCCCCAAACTTCCATTACCCCACGGCGCGTACCCGCGGGGATAATTGCATGTCACTTTTCCCGCTCCCGTATTGTGTACCGGGAGAGGGACGGAGTCCATAGTCCTCTATGGAAAAACTGTGATTACCGTAACCCTGGGACGGATTCCACCCGTATTGCAGCGCGTACGGCACCAATACGGCCTAATCGTCCCCAAAAAATAACCGTTTTAAGGGCCCTTTTTTTACGTACTTTGAGCAATGTTTGAGAAATGTTTGACCCTTTTCTCCTAGGCGCAGGGCCAGTTGTTAAGTACAGCAGACACCTGCCGCTAACAGCAGGTTTCGGAGGCGGCTCAGATCCCTGCTATTCAACCCTTTAGGGTGCTTTCACGCGGTAAGGTTTTGATGCGTTTTTTGGACGTTTTTTTGTGCGAAGGCAAAAAATTAAATGCTTTACATTGTTGCACAAAAAAACGCACCCAAAAAAATTCAAACCGCACAAAACTGCACGGTAAACCCCCTGAGGCTATTTTAAACCGGCTTAACTGCGGGGCTAATTAAAAATAATGGGGAAAGGGGGGGCCCGTGCCATAACTCTTCCATGTGTGGCAGGTGATGTGTTCTGCTTTGGATCATGAGCCCTTCCATGACTTCTTCATGCTCTTTCTATCACTCAGGTACAGGTTTTATCCTTACAAAAAATCTTGTTATAGGACTGGGTGGGTTTTTGGATGATTTTAGATGTTGTATCGGGGCCCTTTCGGGATTTTAGTGTCACCATGGTTTTTTTTTTGAAATAAACCCTCTGAAATTTACATTCTTGAAGGCTTCTCTTAAATTAAACTTTTCCCAAGTAAATATGTTAAACCCTCATAGAGAGTTTTTGGGGTTATTTCTTTACCAAGAAAATAAGTCTTCAGTCATCCACTTTAGTTGTGTACCCCCGAAACGTCTTAGGGGAAGCAGGGGTTTACCTACAAAAAGTGCCCCAAAAGGGGAAAACCCGAAAACCCCGAAAAAACGGTGATTGTCCCCTATGGGTTTGGGGGGGAGGGGAAAAAGTTATGCTCTCAAAGATTAAAATGGGGTTTTAAACCCAGGGGCTTTTCGCTAGGCTGTTTTTATTCGGCGGTGGGGGCCCCAAAAAAAACCCCCCTGTGCCCCGGTCCCCCGGGGCCCCCCGGGGCCTCTGGGCGGGGCCTTGGAGAAACGCGGGCTCTTCGTGCATTTTCCGCCCGCGGGCCGCACACACAGTGAGGGTTTTCGCGGGGAAAGAGAGCGAGGGCCCCCGCCCCGCAGACAGGGGCGGACCCGCAGGCCTCCCACCGCGAGGTGCCGGCCCCCTAACGGGCGCAGGGGGGACCCCCCGCGGGCCCGGGGGCCTACCCGGGCACGTCGCAAATGACACCCACTCAACGCAAACGCACCCTTGCCCTTTCGGGGCGAAACGGGCCCCTCATGGGCCCGTGCGCCCCAAAGGACTCGGGGGAGCGCGGGGCTGAAGAGGACAGAGCTTTGTCCCCGGGGGATTTTTAAAGGTGAGTATTAATGTTTTTAATTTTAAAAGCTTTTTTACCTGCCCGGGTCCCCTATTTTCTCCCTTTCCCCCTATAATGCCTGCCTGGGGCCCCCCAAATATCCCTCCTGTGCCCCTAAAAGGGGCCTGCCTGTACCCCCATACCCTCCCTTGTGCCCCTAAATGCCTGCCTGGGGCCCCCCAAAAACCCTCCCTTTTGCCCCCCAAATATGCCTCCCTGTGGCCCCCAAATATATGCTGTCCCCCTAAAAAACCCCCCCTGTGGCCCCATTTTCCCTTTCCTGTCCCCTTTTAAAAACCTGCCGGGGCCCCCTTTTTGTTTGCCTGTCCCCCTATATCCCTGCCGTTGCCCCTATATACCTGCCTTTTTGCCCCTAAAACCTGCCTGTGCCCCCATATCCCTTTCCGTGGCCCCAATATCCCTCCCTTTCTTTTCCCCCCATATTACTGCCTAAAGTCCCCTTATATACCGTTTGGGGCCCCCCATATACTGCCCCCGTCCCCCATATACTCCCTCAAGGGACCCTATATCCCTCCCTTTTGGGGCCCCATATACTCCCTGTCCCCCCTATATCGGCCCTTTTGGGCCCCCATATCCCGCCTGTGGCCCCATATACTGCCCCCCGTGTCCCCAAAATACTCCCTGTGGCCCTTTATACTTCCTAAATGCCCCTATAACCTGCCTGTAAACCCCTATATTTTCCTTTTTGGCCCCCCTAAAACCTCCCTTGCCCCCTATATACCCCTCATTGCCCCTATAACCTCCTCAGTGCTCTTTTTTAAAACCTGCCTCAGGCCCCTTTATTCTCCCTCAGTGCCCCAAAAATACTGCCTGGGGGCCCCCTTTTAAACCGGGGCCTGGGGGCCCCATATACCTCCCTGGGGCCCCCAAAATTACCTCCTGGGGCCCCATATTCTGCTTCAGTGCCCCTATTACCAAAATTAAAAGGGGATGCTAAACCCAAAATTTAAATGGGATTTTCCCGGGAAAAAGTAAAGGATTCTAAGATATTTGTGTCCAAATCCTAGGGACAGTTTGGGCCCAAAGCAATAGCGGGAAGGGTGTAAACGGGGAGGGGAGAAAAAAGGGAAAAGTGAACGACGCTGATAAAAAAAGACTCCCCGGGGGAGTCACTAAATTTTAACTGCAGTGAAATCATTTTAAAAAATTTTCCGCAGAGTCTAAATACAATTTGTATCTACCACTTTTAATGGCCCCTGTTGGGGGTGGTAAAAATGAAATTTCAGAGCCGGGTGAAAGGGTATTCACATGTGGGGGTCGCGTTGGGGCGGGGTTTCTGGCAGGATTTTTTTGAGCCTTAAGTAGTAATATTTTTGGGGCCCTTGGGTTTTTTGTAGGAGGGTTTTAGTAAAAATTCACTTGCCCTGGAAATTTTTGTCCATGAATGGGTTGGATTTTTTTTGGGTGACTTTTTTTGGGGGTATTGCCCAAAAGAAAGGTGAGAAGTTCTGAAAAAGAAATTTGTCATTGGTGTTTTTTAATGAACAGTGTGCTAGGAATGGGGGGAACTGTTGGGATGTGCAAAAATTAGTGACGGGAACAAAAGGGTTTTTTCCCTCGGGAAAAAAAAAACACCCGCATTTCACAATGAGGCGGGAAAAACCCCAAAGGGCCCGACCCCCGGATTTTTAAAGGGACCCTAGAAACCCCCCTGGTTGGGAACACAAAAGGCTTGCAGGGGTGAAACCTATAAAAATGCCCCAGGGGGACCCCAGTCCCTAAAATGAAAGCACCCTTTTCTGGGCAAATGACCCACCAAACCAGGCCATGGAGCAATTGTCCTAAACCCAAATGGAAAGAAAAGGGCCCCAGGTTTTAAATAGGGGAAAAAAACAAGTCCCACAAGGCAGTGTGATGCCTTGGTGAAAATTTTTGGCGGGAAATCTTGGGTCCGGGGAAAACTAGTGAAGGGCAAAGTGACCCCATCCCCTTCTCTAAAATTGTACAGACCCGAGTACATCCCTTCTTTGGCGGGTTTTTTTTTCCCTAGCCCACTTTGTCCCTTTTCAGCAAAAATTTTCCCCTTGCCCCAGGGGAAAAAAATTTTTAAAGGGGAATTTTTTTTGAAAATGGGGAAGTAATTGAAGTGGTGTTTTGGGCCCTTTAAAAATTTTTGGGGAAAATTTTTGGGGGATTTGAAAGGAAAAAAATGTGATCCAAGAGGCCACTCCACAAAAAAAGGGGAAACCTTTTCCCCAATTTTTTTTTACTTTTTTAAAAACCCAAGACCCTTTTCTATTTTATTTTCTTTTTAGTTTGTTGCTTTTTTTCTTTTTGTAATTTTTCAATTATCAATCGGGAAAAATGATTTTTTGGAAAACCCCAACTTCCCTGTACTTTTAACAGCATTGGGAGAGATTTTTTTACGAAAGCTTCATGCAATAGAGCCTTAAGATTGCCCTCGTTCTCATTGACTTCTTTTTTAAGAGAGTTTTTGGGCTTGCTCTGGCCCCTTTGGGAAAAGTTACTGTGCGGGGGGGGAGGTGTGCCCCCTATTTCCTATTTTTAAAAGAGGGAACCTGTTTTAAATCTATACACATTGGTGTCCCCTTTTCATTGTAACCCTGTTTGCTGTTAATGAGCAACTACTAAAAATTTTTCCTCTACAGAAAAAGGAGTGTCAGACTATTATTGGCCTTTGCCCAAAGGGGAAAAATGCGGGACTTAAAAAAATTTTTGAAAAAAATTTTGAAAGTGATAGGGAAAAAAATTAAAAAAAACAACAACAGTAAAGGTTAAAGGGAATTACCATTTCTTTTATTTCGGCTGATTCATATTCCTCACTTCTAAACTCTAGAAATGTAGGGGTTTTTCCCCCTCCCAGCTGGGTGACATCTTTCCCCCCCTTTCCCATGTTCATGCTGGCCCCCGAAAACCCCCCCCCCCCACTCGAGTCCACAAGTCACTGTTTTCTCCCTGCATTTTAAATTTTAGAAAAGGCTGTTTACAAAACCACGGTTTCCCCTTTCAATAAAAAAATTAAGGGAAATGTTCCAGCACACTGAATTAGTACAAATGGTAGATGTAAAGATAAAATCTCGTCCTTTATTGAGACAACTAGTAAAAGCAAGTTTTGCAAAAGAAGATTTGAGCAAAGTGAAAAAAAAGAGTACATTAGCCTAAAACAGCAGCCAGATAGATGATGGAAGATATCCGCTAAGCCAAATATATGCCAAATGCAATGTATAGTTCTGCACACACAAACATTTCTGAAAAACACAATGGGAACCTGGGTGCCACTTGCATGGTTGTGGCATATATATATATATATATATATATATATATATATATATATATATATATATATATATATATATATATATATATACATACATTCCAACACTCTGGGGGGGCCCAGATGCTCCAGTGTATGGGGCCCCAAAATTTCTGATGGCGGCCCTGTGTGTATGCATGTGTGTGTATGTCTATACATGTGTGTGTGTGTGTGTGTATGTCTATACATGTGTATGCATGTGTGTGTGTGTATGTATATGCATGTGTGTGTATGTATATACATGTGTGTGTATATGTCTATAGAGGTGTGTGTATGTCTATACATGTGTGTGTATGCAAATGTGTATGTACTGTATGTACACAAATATCACAATATCGCATCATTCACGTGACTAAAACATAATCCTGCCTGTTTGTCCCTTACACATGTAAACTACAACCTGATGATGAATTCTATTTGAATAGAATTTTTATACCTGTCATTTGTCAGGGTTGCCTATGTTTTTAGCTGCTGCAGCCAGGCTGGGGCTAGGTTCACACGGCGTAACTGCAGGGTACATTTTGCGGCGTATTTGCCCATCAATACACCCAACATGTGCCCCACAATTACGGTAATCCATAGCTTTCATAGAGAACGATGAATTACGTCTGTCTCCTCCCATACAATACGATCGTATCGTACGCCTGGGGAGAGAAGGGACAGGTCACTTCTTCGTGGCGCTTACGCGCCGCTGATGATTGTAGTGAATGGAGCCGGCCCCCCTGAACAGCGCGCATTTCCAAAATCCACAGCGTACTGAGGCGTGTAGAGTACATGCGGCAATACACCATGTGAACATGGCCTAAGGGTATGTTCACACAGCGTACCTGTGCGCACCGCTATACGGCCACCTCCCATCCACTTTCACTTCTGAAAGAAGCGGCCTGTCACTTATTTTTACGGGCGGGTTCTGTGTTCCAGGGAAAACAACCAGTAACCGGAGCCCTCACCGCTATGATTTTACCGTATTTGTGGGGCACACTTTGGATGCATTACAGCAGTTATGCCCCAAAAATACACTGTGTATGTTCACACCACGTAATGTCGGTCTGTAGTTCGGCGTGTAATTGCGCTTCAATACACCCGACATACGGGCCGACATTATGGTAATTCATAGGTCTCACTGAGAGCCAGGATTACCCTTTCAGGTGAGAATAAATATCAGAGGGACGCGCTGGCTACAGTTATTTCTCTGTAAAAATACATGCTGCAGTTCACAATGGGGCGTGAAAAATGCTGTGTGAACTCCGCCCTACTGAGCAAAACTTAACACAAAGGGCCCAGGCCCCGGATGTTTTGGGACCCTAGCAACTCCCCTGAAGGAGAGGTAAAAATAGAGTAGGACCACCCGCCTTGAGATCCCGTTGGTAGCCGTGGGTGGCTTAAAAATTTTTTGATCAAAACATGTGAACTAAGAATCTCAAAGTTTTTTTCATGTATTGCAGATAGCATAAATGCTTCTTTAGAGGTTTCCATGTCTTGTTTGATAGTCCTTTTAGTATTGTGGCAAGGCACAGATCTGTCCAAGGTTACAAAAGAATTTCTGCAGTGCTCAAGGTTCCTAAGAGCACAGTGCCCTCCAAAATTCTAAAATGGAAGAAGTTTGGGACGACCACAACTCTTCCTCGACCTGGACGTCCAGCCAAACTAAGCAATCGTGGGAGAAGAGCCTTGGTTAGAGAGGTAAAGAAGAACCCCAAGATCACTGTGGCTGAACTCCAGAGAGGCAGGAGGGAGATGGGAGAAACTTCCACAAAGTCAACTATCACTGCAGCCTCCAGCAGTCGGGGCTTTATGGCAGAGTGCGGCCGACGGAAGCCTCTCCTCAGTGCAAGACATATGAAAGCCCCTCCTCAGTGCAAGACATATGAAAGGCCGCATAAAATTTGTAAGTGATATGTGGGGAGAAAACCAGGCCCTGCTCATCACCTGCCCAATACAATCCCAACAGTGAAACACGGTGGTGGCAGCATCATGCCATGGGGATATTTTTCAGCTGCAGGGACAGGACGACTGGTTGCAATTGAAGAAAAGATGAATGTGGACAAGTACGTCTCCCAGATGCTCTGGGCCGAAGGTTCTTCTTCTAACAAGACAATGACCCTAAGCACACAGCTAAAATAACAAAGCAGCGGCTTCAGAACAACTCTGTGCCCATTCCTGACAGGCCCAGCCAGAGCCCTGACCTAAACCCAATTGAGCATCTCTGGAGAGACTTGAAAATGGCCGTCCACCAACTTTCACCATCCAACCTGAGTGAATTGGAGAGGATCTGCAAGGAAGAATGGCAGAAGATCCCCAAATCCAGGTGTGAAAAACTTGTTGCATCATTCCCAAGAAGACTCATGGCTGTACTAGCTCGAAAGGATGGTCCTACTCAATAATACTGAGCGAAGGGTTTGAATACTTATGACCATGTGATATTTCAGTTTTTCTTGTTTAATAAATTTGCAAAAATATCTACATTTCCGTTTTTTCCTTTCAAGATGGGGGAGGGGGGGCATTAATCAGCAAAAAATCAACTTTTTGGATCTTACCAAATGGCTGCAATGAAAAAAAGAGGTGTCTGAATACTTTCCGTACCCACTGTATCTCAGGAGCGGGCCGCTTTAAGTTTCGGCTCAGAATGGAGAGCCGGTCGCACTTGCACATGATTATTTTGTTCTATGGGAATTCTGAGTACAGGTAAGCAATGTGTTCGGCTGCACTAGGAACTCCAATGTAACAGACTGGAGAGTCGTGTGCAAGCACAACCAGCTGTCTGTTCTGAGCTGAAACTTATGGCGTTTTCTTCCTGAGATAGGTTTGGGTTCTAGAGGTGGAACCTGCACCTATCAGACTGATCAAAGCGATATTCCATCAAAGTCAATAGTAGGGACATCCCTTTAAAAGATCTGCTGCTAATGTCTTGGTGCCAGTTACTACAGGAACCTTCCTAGGTCTTCTGGAGTCCATGCCTCAACATCCCTGAGCTGTTTTGGTGGCATGAGGGGGACCTACAAATAAAAGGCTTTAATGTTATGGCTAATAAGGGTGTATTTAAAATGGTTTCTGATGGAGGCGCACATGGGGACTTTGGGGAGATTACAACTACAACCGCAAACACAAACATAAAGTGAGAACGGAGTTTCTCATGTTAAGGAGACATCATTAAGATAAGAACATATTCCTGGCTGTATTTAATTTCTTGTTGGTACGTTTTTGCGTTCATTTGATTTGGCTATTTCTAAGATAAAACCTGGTATTCTTCTATTGGAAAGAATTGTACTGTTAAGTATTTGCAAGATGTAAATCATATATTGTGAATTTGGATACCAAATAAAATATATTCTAAAAAAAAAAAAAAAGGGTGTAGTTCAGCAATATTGTTATCACACCAATAATGCTTTCATCTTTTTGGACAAAATAGTATCTGCCATGACTGGGGGAGATACAGAGGGAGTGTTACGTTCGGGCAGGAATAGTCACTGTCTTCAGAGTCCCGGTTTGCAGAGCTTCCCATGTGATGCTCAGCGCTCAGCCATGCAGGGGTTAATGTGTGCCAGCTGTGGGGATAGGGCCACATAAAAGGTTTGCAGCAGTAGATGGGACCACCCAAGCAGCGGAGAGCTGGGGGTCCGGCTGTTTGTATCTGTGTATATCTGAGGCTATATGTTTGTAAGATTGTGCGTGCTGCTTATTTGTGCGTCTGTGTTTATGTGTGTGAGAGACAGATGTATTTGTATACCTTACTCTGTATAATTGTACGCTCCTCTGCACACGGGTAATTGTGTGTGTATTTACACAATCAGGCACAGATGTGTTTCCAGCGCTCTGGGTGGCGAGATTTGTGTATCTTTGTCTGATAAATGGTATGGATCCTGCCGTGTTTAAGGGAACGTCACACAGGCTGACAGTACACCCAGCGTTCACCGAGGGTTCAGATCCGGGAAAGCATAGTGCTTTCCCCCCCAAGACCAAGTGACCTCTACTTATCCACAGGTCCATGATCTCTTCACCCAGAGCAACATAAGCATAAAACCGAAAACTATTTCACTTATGTCACGTCCAGCTCATCCGCCCCCAGGATCTACACATAAAGTACAAGGATCATCTCCCCTTTATTCTAAATAAAGAGTATATTGTTCGTAAAACGGCAGTGTCCAGGCTGCTGCAAACAGTGTCGAACTGGGGTGCCTAGGGCCCACCAGTAGAATTTCAGTCTGGGGCCCGTGGAGCTGGTTCTGAAGGCAGAACCTACAGCTACTGTACATGCATCTTATACTCTGCCTCTTGTTTTTTGCCTCTTTCAATGCCTTTCTGCCTCTCTTAAGGATTTATATGCAGTTTAAAAGAAACTCTAGGTCTGTCATGCTCAGGGGCAGTGGCGTAGCTACAGGGGTCACAGCGGTCGCAGTTGTGACCGGGCCCCTTAGCTTGGGGGCCCACAGGCCTCCCATCACCACAGGCTGCAGGGGCATCGCTGGGCAGTTTTGTCCGGGGCTTGTGGGATTGGGAAAGAGGAATCCCGTTTTGGCTGTATAACTTGCTTTTCCTTGGTCCCATTTGAAATGAATTTTCTTCTGTTGGACAATTACTTTAATAGTAATACACCACAGACATCCGCCATGTCAAATAGGGAACCTGTTGTTGAACAGTATTGGTCCACAGACGATGTCTGGTGGTAGGTGGGCCCCAAGCTGAAGTTTTGCACACAGGCCTATGAGTCTCTAACTATGCCCCAATGAGGCTTCCCCTATGGGCCAGTCTGAGCTTGCCTGCAAGAAACCATTGCATAGGGAAAGGTCCTGCAACATGCTGATAGACTTTATGTTTCAATTCATCACAATTTTCTAGTTCTATGCTTGATGAAACAGAATGGGAGATGAAAAACTATCCTGACCTCATACTTTTTACTGCTGGGAGTTTGCTACAGTTATATCTAGTCCAGACAATCCTTTGTGATATAAGCAGTCTGGATCCCAGACTGATCCAATTTAATGGGAGTTCACCCATTGTTATCCCATCCATTGGTGTTATCCACTAGGATATCATGAAAAAAGGCACCGCCATGGGTTCACCAACAGGTCCATAGAAATGAATAGAGCAAAGGTGGTCCTATTTGGCCTATTTCCTAGAGGTGCATGCTTTATGTATACAAAAGCATGGTAGGCTGCGCTTTTGGTTCCGCACAGAAAGTGTGTACATTTGGCAAAAAGAGCAAACATAGTCCAAATAGGACTTTTTTTGCTCTATTGATTTCTATGGGTCTGTATCAGCTCCTGCGGCCAAAACCTCGTCCAAATCGCACCCAGTTTAGTAATATGGTTTCCTATAGGGAACAGCGTTACTTTTCACACGCCGCGGGTTTGGCCGCGGCTTTGGGGCCGCAGTCTTATCGTGCGTGTTTGAGAACTCTCCTGTCAATTCTTGACAGGAAGTCCTCAGCGCTGCGGCCGCACGGTGTTGCCGCGGGTATCGCCGCAGTTGGTGCGTGGCTGGTGGCGCGGTTTTCCCCCTGCCTATTTGCATGGGGGTAAACCCTCGTCGCAAGCCGCACCCCAAACCACGCCCCACCCATGCCACGACCACGCCCATGCCGCAAACCCGCGTCGGGAGACGCAGGTTTGCGGCGAGGTTAGGACGAGGTTTTGGCCGCGGCCAAAGCCGCCGTGTGAACGAGGCCTTAGACCTTTGTTGCCCGTAGCAACCCATCACAGTTCCCCTTTAATTTTTGAGAGCACCATATGAAATGGAAGTGGAGCTCTGATTGGTTTCTATGGGCAAAAAAGAAAGTTTTCTATGGGCAACAAAGAAAGTTTAAGACCAAGACAGTTTTCATACATGAGGCCTTAAGGCTATGTCTCCACTGCGCTTATGCGCCACTAACAATGCATATGAATGGCGCCGGCGCGTGCTTCCAAAACACCCGGTGTAGTGCGGCGCGTACCATATGTGTGCCATTACGCCGTGTGAACATACCCTAAGGGAGCTTTCACACAGCGCAGTTTTGGTGCAGTTTTAACTGCGCTCCAATTAAACTGCCTTTATTACTTGCAAGCTTTTTGCACTTATCTAAACTGTTTGTAAAGTGAGTGATCAATTAGGGCCCCATGTATGAAAACTGTCTAGGTCTAAAATTCACTCTGTTGCCCATATCAACCAATCAGAGCTCATAGCAACCAATCAGAGCCCATGGCAACCAATCAGAGCCCTCCTCTCATTTTTCCAGAGCACTATAAGAAATGAGAGGGGGGCTCTGATTGGTTGCTATGAGCTCTGTTCCGTTACTATAGGCAACAAAGTGAGTTCTAGACAGTTTTCATACATGTGGCCCTCAGGGCGCGTCCACACTGCACAGGACAAATACCGGTCGGTTTGCCGGCTGGTATTTGTCCGGTTTTGCGGCCCTCCCCCTCCCATTGAAGTGTTCATATTCCGTCCGGAAACCGGACAGAAGAATGAACATGCTCAATGTCTTTTGAGCGGACCGCGGGTGGAAAAAACGCCGGGCGGAAAACCCGTGCAGTGGGGACTGCTGCACGGGTTTTCCATAGAGCACCATTGTGCTCATTTTCGGCCGGTTTTTCAGGTGGTCTGAAAAACCGGCCGAAAACCCGTGCCGTGGGGACATGCCCTTAGTGTGTTTGTATCCACAAGACGTCACACACAGTCATTGATCTCTCACTTGAATCACTTTTCTGAACAATTTAGACAACTGAAAGAAGCTTGCTGCTAATAAATTCAGTTTAATTGGAGCGCAGTTAAAACTGCACCAAAACTGCACTGTGTGAAAGCAGCCTTACAGATAATTCAGATGTAGTGAATAACACTGTGTGAACCCAGACCTACCTGCACTAATACATTATAAGCAATTCTGGTGGCTCAGCAGTTAGCCCTGCTGGAGTGAGGTCCCAGGTTCCATTCTGACCAGAGGCAACATCTGCAGAGAGTTTGTGTGTTTTCCCTGTGTTTACATCGTATTCTTTCAAAAACAATTTGGAATTTAGGTTGTGAGCCCCAGTAGGGACAGGGACAGATGTGAGTGTTGACAATCTCTGTAGAGCTCTGCAGCACTGTATAAACTATCAGTACAGGTTAAAGATTTGAGCTGCTGATAGATTCATCTCACAGAGGACAGACAGGACTGGATACAGTTGTAAAACAGTCTGCTGTGAGAATGATTAGGGCAGGATCATTTTTCAGCCGGTGCATGGGAAGAAGTAGTCACTGACAGCAAGCTGAAATCTTAGGGGAAATTCATTAAAGAGCCCCCTATTACATCTCCTGACTTCTCAGTTTTAGTAAATCCTTGTGTTCCCTGTGATATAACAATTCTGGAGCCTCTTCTCTTATATCTCTGTGTTGTGCTGTTCCTCTGTTATTCCTCCTAGAAATATATCACTTGTCACGGATGCCCCTGCGACCCTCGTCCCGGGTCGCAGGCACATCCATGCCCCGCTGCCGAGCGGCGCTGCGACCCCCATGTCGGGTCAAAGGCGCGCTCGTTCCTCAATCTGTTCCCCGGGCTACTTACCCGGCCGCGCTCCTGCTGCAGCATCTGTCCCGCGGCGCGCGCGGCCCCGCTCCCTAGGGCGCACGCGCTGGGAGTGTCAAATTTAAAGGGCCAGCGCACTGGTAATTGGCTATTGCCGGTCGCTGCCCCTATTTAAGCCTGCCTCTTCCTAGTTGCCTTGCCGGATCTTAAGTGCCAATAGCCTGCCAGCCCAGACCTTCCTGCCTGTCCCCGACCACGAACCACAGCCGCCTGTCCTGACCTTCTACCTGTCCCCGACTATGAGCCTGCTTCACGATTTTTTACAACGCTACCCCTCGGCTGCCTCTACAAGCAAGTCACGTCAGGGGTAGCGACCTGGTAGACTCCTGCCGCAGCAAGTCCATCCCGCTTTGCGGCGGGCTCTGTTGAAAACCGGGACCTACTTAGACTCCGCTCCCTGGCGTGGCTTACGCCATCGCTTGCGGTGGTCCAGATCTCCAACCGTGACATCACTGAATCTGTCAGGTGGGTGTTACCATTCCAGTTTTGAAAGGGGCATGTCCCTACACAATGGGGGAGATTTATCAAGGCAGTTGCTCCAGTTTTTTGACACATTTACTATGTGTTTTAGACAGTTTCAGAGAAGCAGATAAAAGAAAAACACAAAAAGGGGGTGAACAATGGTGAAGTAAGTCCAGAATATGCAGTAAAGAATATACAGAGTTAGGTAGGCTCACCTACTGAGGTTGTGCTGCTATTTTAGAGGCACAACACTCATATGCGTTCACGGGGCTTTTTGCACTCCGTAGCCCTTAGCACGGCAGCCGCTGGTCCTGGAAACTTCAGCGCCCAAAGAAGCGCTCAGTTCAGAATGAGGATCAAAGAGAAAAACGGACCTGGCGCACACGGAGAATTTAGAAGAAAGCCAAGGATGCAGACTAATATTAAGGGATTGTCTTTTTTTATTTTTAAATGGAGCAAAAGTAGTTACACTCTCACAACATTAAAAACTTATGACTAAAACCCAACACTTTTCGTGCTGCAAACCAGCGCTTTCTCAAGGGATGCTTTTGCGCCTCGCCTGACAAAGGGGAGTGGCCTCATAAAAAGGGGGCATGGTTTAGCAGAAAGGGGCGTGGCTTTAATGCAACAAAACATGCAACAGAATTCTGTCGCAGTTTCTGGTGTAAAAGTAAGCCAAATTAATTGTGGTACAAACTTGGACTCCACAGTTCTAACCTGCACCAGATTTATCAACACTATGTGGCGCAGTGTAAGACTGTCTGGTCTAACTTTACATTGTCTAAAAGTAAGACACTATTGATAAATCTGCCCCACTGACTCTGTTAGCACTGATTGGACAATATCAGACTGTGTAGGGACACCTCCCTCCCCAATTGTTGACACCCAGCTGACAGATTCAGTAATACATTTCTAGGAGGAATAACAGAGGAACAGCGCAGCACAGATATATAAGAGAAGAGGCTCCAGAATTGTTATAATCACAGGGAACACAAGGATTTACTAAAACAGACAAGTCAGGAGATGTTACAGGGGCTCTATAAGAGTGATGATCCATACACCAGACTCAATAGAAAGTGTGCTAGAGGAAGATGCAGTAAATCTATTAAAGAGCGCTGGTGCACCACACATACAAATCTACACCAGCTATGAGCTGATATAAATTTCTGGTATCTTTTTTTACCACTTCTGTGCATAAATGATAGTAAGTGTATTAGGCAGTTGGAAGTGACACCCATCCATATAGCCCCACCCAGAAGTGGCATGAAAATGCTGAAAAGCCACAAATTTTGCACCAATATTTCTGTCATACATAGTGTGATAAATTGCTGGAACAGCCAGACCAAGTTACTAGTGGTCTATCTGAGGCGGAGTTGTCGTAGTGGAAATAGAATGTGCCAAATCTATGACCCGCAGTAGAACAGGTCCATACATTCTGGCACAGTCTACACTGCTTTAAAGCTATTTAGAACTGGTCTTTATGTGCCTAGATCATATACAGGCCCGGACTGCCCAAAGGGCAAATCGGGCATTTGCCCGGTGGGCCGCTGGGGTCCGGGCCGCAGGGCCGGCTCGGATCGCCCGCGGAGGAGGCCGGTGCCCCCCCCCCTCCCGGTGGGCCCCGAGTGCCGGCGCCGGTCGGTGGCGCACGTTCAGGCGCCGCAACGGTCACAGCCAAGCAGCCATCACGGCCGCTGTATGCACTGTGCGACGCAAGCAGCGGCCGAGGCTGAACAGCCGAGATCTTCTGATACTGTCTGTTCAGCTCCCAGGAGGCCACGCAGCTCCAAGGAAGCCAGCGGCCGCTCCGGAGCAGGTGAAGAGGAGGGAACAGAGGGTGAGTATGATTATTTTTTTTTTAAACTCCTTACTGTCCCTGCCTGCATAAAAGTAGCCCTGCCTACCAATACACTGCCCCTGACTGCCTATATACTGCCCTGGCTACCTATACACTGCCCCTGGCTACCTATATACTGCCCTGCCTTCCTATACACTGCCCCTGGCTGCCTATATACTGCCCCTGGCTACTTATACACTGCCCCAGCTGCCTATATACTGCCCTGCCTGCCTATACACTGCCCCTGCCTGGCTATACACGTCTCCTGGCTACCTATATACTGCCCCTGGCTGCCTATACACTGCCCTGCCTGTCTATACACTGTCCTGCCTACCTATATACTTCCCTTGCCTACCTATATACTGCCCCTGCCTGGCTACCTATATACTGCCCCTGCCTGCCTATATACTGCCCACGGCTGCCTATACACTACCCTGCCTACCTATACACTGCCCTGCCTGCCTATACACTGCCCTGCCTGCCTATATACTGCCCCTGCCTGCCTATACACTGCCCTGCCTGCCTATAAACTGCCCTGCCTTCCTATATACTGCCCCTGACTGCCTATATACTGCCCTGCTTACCTATATACTGCCCCTGCCTGCCTGTAGACAGGCCCTGGCTGCCTATAAGTGGCCCTGCCGACCTACATACCTGCCCTGCCTGCCTATCTACTGGCCCTGCCTATATACTGGCCCTGCCTACCTAATGGGGGTCTACCTATTTACATGCCACTTATCTGACATTTTTTAATTTCTAATTTTTAGGGTCTAACATACGCTGTTTGGGGAATTGATAAGAAAGTGCTGGAAAAGAGAGGAGTCTAAGATGTATTTGTGGTAAATTCTACAGAGACGCGTAGTGGCCACTCGAAGAAGACATTGCATGCTGTACCGGACAGAGAAAAAAATGGAAGGGAACAACTCATCAGGGAAGACATCATGGAGGTTTGAGCCAGATGCAGAAGAAAAGGAGAAGAGAACAACTCCCATCAGATATGACGTCTCCTGTGAGTCCCTGCTCTCAGGGGGAAGTTTACTTCTGTGTTGAGTCAGTGCTGTGTTTATGTGATGGTGACCTGACTACTGGGGATGTGATTGGTGGGGTTGTAGGTTATGCTGGTGCTTATGTAGTGTCAGTGTGGGCTTGTCCCTGATTGTAAAGCAAGTGCACACCTGACTCTGTGACGAGGGGGTTCTCTGCACCACGGTTTCTTTCTTTCTTGTGTGTAGGGGGCTTTCACACAGAGCGGTTTTGGTGCATTTTTTGTGCAGAAATGTTCAGCATTAACTGCTCTGCCTTTCTACACAAAAACACACCAAAAACACATCAAAAATTCACCAAAAACGCTCCGTGTGAAAGCAGCTTTATAGTGTAGTTTATTTTAGAAAGTGGCGAGGTGCGAGAACAAGGGGCATTTTTTAAGCGGATATTGTATGTGGGCTGCTGGGGGCTTTGTGCCAGGGCTGATTTTTATTCCCAGTCCGGCCCTGATCATACATGTCGCCCCTAAAGTCCAGTTACATTCATTAAGGTGGTTAGGGCCCAGCAGAAGGTGAAGTCGGGCAGCAGTTTAATGGACACAAAGCTAAAGTTATGGCATTCAGGATTGTGCTGCCTCTCACCAGAACAGGGGAGATTAATCTACATATTAATATCATGAATTAATCACATAGATCTCAGATGGTTGTAATTATGGTGCTTAGAGAACGACACATCTCACAGAACAAATAAACTGTGGTTTGAATCGCGGGATGTGCAGCGTGTGGTGTAGATTATAGGAGTGTGGAGGACTATGCTGCACCAGCAGAATCGGGCATCATTTATAGATGGAAGCTGAAAAATGGCATTTCAAACACATTGAAGTTCCATCTTCTTTTTATCTAAAATCTTCTCTATCATACGAAATAATTGGTGATCATGACGAGATTACAGGGCATAATATGTAATAAACAGTGACATAGACACAAACATTGATACATATGGAAAATACATATGATGATCAGTACTGTACACACATACTTACAATGATAGATACATTGTGATATACTGTATACACACATACCTGCAACAGTAAATATATTGTAATATACTGTATACAACCCTAGATACATTGTGATATACTGTATAGACATAGTCATACACCAGTAGATAATATATATACAAATATCTACAATGATACATTGTAATATATGGTATACACACATACATACAACAGTGGATACATTGTAATATACTGTATATACACATTCCTACAATGGTAGATGCATTGTGATATACTGTATATATACACATACCTACAACAATGAATACATTGTAACATACTGTATGCACAAATACCCACAAAAGTGGATACATTGTAATATACTGTACACATACTCACCTACTAGTTTAGATACATTGTGAAATACTTTATATACACATACCTACCTTGGTAGATATATTGTCATATACAGTTATACACATATATGAACAACAGTAAATACATTGTAAGGGGCCGTTCACATGGCACAGTGCAAACACCGGTCGGAAATCCCGACCAGTATTTTCACTGTTTTCGTGCCATGCACACGGCTACTGGGGACGGCTTTTCTCCACTGTTTGCAGAGAGGAGCTCTCCCCCTTCGCATTAACATGTTCATATTCTGAAAACCGTACAGAAGAATGAACAAGTACAATGTCTTTCGGACCACCGGCGGTCTGAAGAACCATAGTGGTCAATTTTAAAAGTTGTCACCCGGTTTACAGATGGTTTTCAAAACCGGAAACCGTCTGAAAAACCGGGTGAAAACCCGTGCCATGAGGACAAGCTCTAACAGTCTTTGTACACACATACCTACAACAATGGATACATTGCAACATACTGTATATACACATTCCCACAATGGTAGATACATTGTAATATATGATATACACACATACCTAAAACAGTGGATACATTATGTACTGTAATGTACTGTGTAATGTACTGTGTATACACAATCCTACAACGGTAGATACATTGTGATATACTGTATACACAAATACCCACAACAGTGGATACATTGTAATATGCTGTAAACACTCACACAGGGCCGTCTCTTCCATTGGGCAGGGTAGGCGGTTGCCCGGGGGCCCCACCGGTTCAGGGGGCCCTCCTGGGCTGCCACCTACCCTGCCCAGTGGAGCAACATCCCGTGCGGCAGGTCCAGGCAGCGAGTCTGCCTGCAGGAGGCCTGCACCCACCGCGTCTTTAAGCGCCGCAGGAGGCAATGTCATCACCTCCTACGCCGCTGTATTTCCTGGGCTGGCAGCCCGTAGGCTTCCGGCCTAGGAAATCCCGGGAGTGACGTCCTGGTGTAAGTGGCGTGATGGCGTCACACCGCTCACGCCGGAAGCCGGCTCCCGGAGCGCGGATCACAGCGGGGAGCGCGGAAAGGTAAGTAAGGTTTTTTCTTTTCTTTTTAAAGCCACTGTACACACATACAATGGTAGATACATTGTGATATACTGAATACACACATACCAACCACGGTAGATACATTGTGATATACTGTACACACATACTTATAATGGTACATACATTGTGATATACTGTATAAGCAAATTTCTACAACAGTAGATACTGTATATACACATACCTAAAACGGTAGATATATTGTGATATACTGTATACACAGATACTTACATCAGAAGATACACTATAATATACTAGCACTGCTCATCCAGATCTCCCTAGTTCAGGCAGGACAACGCTGCATCTGATGAAGTACTAGAGAGCATTGAATGCTTTTTTTTTTTTTTTATGTTGTTCACAATGTTTATTTCCCTTCTTTTTTATGGAATAAAATCAACGTTTTAATCCCACGCTGGCGAGCGTCCAGTCCATTTTTCCCTTTGTTGCTTTCTACTGTTACCTGACGCCCGCCCGGCATTAGAGGAACGGATCACGTGGCTGCTGTCCCCGAGGCTTAGATAAAGCCATCCATGCCCTTATGAGTGTTGTGCCTCTAAAATAGTAGCACAACACCACCAGGTGAGCACCTTATAATTATTTTATCGATCTTTTTAATTATTCAGACGTACTTCAACAAAAGAGTGCCATCTCCCTTTTTTTTTTTTATCTTTTCTACTATAATATACTGTATACACACATAATCATCAAAATTTAAAGCAATCACCAGCCCACTAAAGTAATGCTGTTTGACAACAACTTCTGGGGAAACTGGATAAATTGTGCTCTGGATAAATTGCTTAGTCAACAATAGTTAAACAGACACAAAAATATTCAGGAGAAAAGCGTCCATCACCAACGACATATATAAAATTATTTCAGCAGCTTTATTGAAAATCTATTAAAAACTACAGGACAAGTCCTGACATTTGCCATTAGGCTATGTCTACAACTGCATCAGAGAAAAAACGCCCTTAACGGCCGTTCTCTCTCTGATGCAGGACCGCGGCTTTTGTCACCTTTTTTGCAAGCCGCGGTCGCTCTCTCGTTTTCAAACACTCCCACATACAAAAAATAGCATTTGTATGGGAAGACGTCAAGGGAAACGAGAAGCACCGCCGTATTATACAAACATGTTTATAATACGCCGCTGCCGAAAACGGGCAGAGAAAAACAGCTGTGTAACAGAAACTGTCTTTTATATTGCCGTATGGCACCACACGACATCGTATCTGCGGCGCTTTTAAAAAAAACGAAAAGCGCCAGAGATACGATCGTAATCATGTGCAGTGTGGACATAGCCTTAAGGTCGCAGCCTTCTTCTCTAAAACCCTCAAGATATTCAATTAATGCGTATCCA
The DNA here is from genome assembly GCA_025379985.1 of Phyllomedusa bahiana. Lineage (NCBI taxonomy): Eukaryota > Metazoa > Chordata > Amphibia > Anura > Hylidae > Phyllomedusa > Phyllomedusa bahiana. Next base: position 4,329 of record JAODAL010030373.1, on the reverse strand, counting down.
ACCTGACCTTTCTATGTGCCTTCATTAGATGATCTTTGTTAGGCTTGTATGCTGAATATCCTTTGTAATGTATACATGTGTGCAATGTCGTTTCTACCTATGTTAAAAATTTCATAAAAACTTTCAATTTAAAAAAACAAAAAAACTACAGCACAAAATTTAAAAAAAATTACAGCTAAGGTCCACAAAGACGCTCACGCGTTTCGAACCTGTACTCATAGCATAACGTCATATGAAACAGACCTGCCTTTTAAAACCAGTGTGGATCAATCACATAAAATAACCCAGAAAAATAAAAAATAAATAACAAAAACACTGACACCTATAATGTAAGGCAATAATAGACCAAAAATGGATGATTTACTTAATTAAGAATGTATAGAATTGAGTGGCAATGTGCACCTCGCCTCCCGTTCATACCGGAGGGTTTGCTAATCACCGCCTCTTCTGGGTTTTGTGAATATTACTACTCAATTCCCGTTTATACACATACCTACAATTGTTCATACATTGTAATATACTATATACACACATACGTACAGCAGTGAATACATTTTGATATATTGTAAACACACATTTCTAAACGGTAGATACATTGTGATAAACTGTATACACAGATACCCAGAAGAGCAGATATATAGTAACATATAGATGACACTACATACACACCTGGCAGGTAATGTATTGTAATTTATACACAAATGAATTGCCATAGACAGCACAGTCTATACCTTGTCAAATATACACTTGACAGTCAATCCATTGTTACATACACATGTGACAGTCAATGCATACACACATGCCGGCCATGGAGTTTGCTCTAACATTAACGTTCTGTGGGTGGTCTGAGTGCGGCAGACGAGTGATTATCGCTTTATGTGGGCATCTCCTTCTATTTACTGCAGTGTTTTATCTCTTCTGCCATCCTGAGCGTTTGCCAAACTCCTCACAGAAGACTTTCCCTGTTTAAATATACAGAAACAATTTCTCCCAGATTTCCACGTCAGTGAAGGATAAACATCTGAATCACCAGAGGAACTAATTTATGCATCCACAGACACAAATGACAGACTGATTGATTATTAGGGCAGTAACGAGTTCTATCTATCTATCTATCTATCTATCTATCCATCTATATCATGTCTACCCATTTATCTATCTTTTGTCTATTTAGCTCATATTTATCAATATATCTCATATCTATCTTTCAAGCAGGGAAAATCGCTGCTCTGCAAAAGATTGCAAATCAAAGTGGTTTATTAACACATGTACAGCAACGTTTCAGTTCTCAAATGGCTTGAAATAGACTTTTATGAAAGGTGAAATATTACTGTGCATGAGTTAATAAACCACTTGTTTTAATTTTTAGACTTTTGAGGAGCTGGGAGGTTCCCTCTTTGTACATGTGGACTACAGATCAGCATCTATCTATCTATCTATCTATCTATCTATCTAACTAATCAAATATAATCTCACAAAGGTCAGTACACCGATCACATTTTGTAAATATTGTATTATATCTTTTCATGGGACAGCAATGAGGATGTGACACTTTGATAGAATGTAAAGTAGTCCATGTACAGATTGTATAACAGGGTAAATTTGGGGTGTCCTCAAAATAACTCTACACACAGCCATCAATGTCTAAACCCCTAAGTGAAAATGGGTAAATTGTGCCCAAAGTGTCAATATTTTGTGGGGCCTCCATTATTTTCCAGCTCTGCCTTAACTCTCTTGGGCATGGAGGTCACTAGAGCTTCACAGGTTGCAGCCACTGGAATCCTCTTCCTCTCCTCCATGACGGCGTCACGGAGCTGGAGGATGTTAGAGACCTTGCGCTCCTCCACCTTCCGTTTGAGGATGCCCCACAGGTGCTCAATAGGGTTTAGGTCTGTAGATGTGCTTGGCCAGTCCAGCACCTTTACCCTCATTTTCTTTAGCAAGGCAGTGGTTGTCTTGGGGGTGTTTGAGTTCGTTATCATGGTGGAATACTGCCCCGCAGCTCCGTTTCCGAAGGGAGGGGGTCATGCTCTGCTTCATGCTCTGCTTCAGTATACTGTATGTTCGCATTCATGTCTACCTCCGTTAATGCCACAGCTGGCAGCACTCCTGCAGCCCCAAACCATGACACTCCCACTAACATGCTTGACTGTAGGCAAGACACACTTGCCTACAGTCATGTCAGGAGGAGGTGTACAGTGAGCCCTAAATGGAACCCAGCCCACTACTTGACATGCTGGCCTAAGTGGCAGAACCCAACTGGGCATCGGTCCCTATACTACTAAACTGCTGAGGCCATTAGATGGTAAGAAGAGTCAGTCAAAGTCAGAAACGGAATGATAACGTCAAGTCACAAATCAGAAGGCAATCGGAGAACCCAGAAAACACGTCAGTGGTCAGGAGACTAGCCGAGGTCCAGAAAACAAACAGAGGTCAGGTACACGAAATAGCAACTGTAACAATACTAGTGAAGTATGGGCAAGATAGAAAGAGCACACAAATCCAAGGGGGTTTAAATGGAGTGCCAGGACACCATTCCCGTAGTTGATTGGTGCTGCCTCCTGGCCCTCTTATTGGCCTGTGTGACACATCCTCTGTCCAGAGTGACTATATGCCTGTCACTCCAGAAGTCTCCAGCAGAACGTCTCCCAGGGTGTGGACGTAAGCCTGGGGAATTAACAGGTGCAGATTACTGCTCTGTGCAGGCTGGAAGCTGGCCAGAAAAGTGAGTTCTGACACTTGATCTCATCTGAGCACAGTACATGGTTCCAGTAATCCAAGTCCTTAGTCTGCTTGTCTTCAGAAAATTGTTTGTGGGCTTCCTTGTGCATCATCTTTAGAAGAGGCTTCCTTCTGGGACGACAGCCATGCAGACCAATTTTTATGCAGTGTATGGCGTATGGTCTGAACACTGACAGGCTGAATCTCTCACTCCTGTAACCTCTGCAGCAGTGCTGGCGACACTCATACATCTACTTTGAAAAGACAATCTCTGGATATGACACTGAGCATGTACCCTCTACTTCTTTGGTTGACTATGGCAAGGCCTGTTCTGAGTGGAACCCGCTGTATGGTGTTGGCCACCGTGCTGCCGCTCAGTGTCAGGGTGCTGGCAATCTTCTTATAGCCTAGGCCATCTTTATGTAGAGCAACAGTTCTTTTTTCCCAATCCTCAGAGAGTTCTTTGCCATGAGGCGCCATGTTGAAGTTCCAGTGATCAGTATGACAGAGTGTGAGAGCGATAACTCCAAATTTAACACACCTGCTTCCCATTCCCTTGTAACACTAAGGAGTTACATGACAACATGAAGGAAAGCTGGTAAATCAGGCACCATTTTCTCTTAGGGGTGCACTCACTTTTGTTGCCAGCAGTTTAGACATTGATGACTGTGTGTTGAGTTATTTTGAAGACCCATCAAAGTTACACTGTTATACCACTGCACACTGACTACTTTACATTGTATCAAAGTGTCAGATCTTCAGTGTTGTCCCATGACAAGATAGAATACAATTTTAACAAAAATGTGAGGGGTGTACTTACTTTTGTGAAATATTGTATGTGTATATATATATATATATATATATATATATATATATATTTATATTATATATATATTATATATTGAGATATAATTGGTTACAAAGCCGCAAACTGTCACCGATCATAATGCAGAATGTAGATCACAGATGGTTAGGCAGATAAATAATATAGATAAAAGAAGTCCTTACATATAACATCAGAAAGAGCTGTTATATTACAATGCATCTACTGTTTGTATGTGTATTACTTATTCAAGATGTATCTACTTTATATGTGTATACAGTATATCACAATGCATCTACTGTTGTAGGTATGTGTATATACAGTATATCACAATGTATCTACTGTTGTAGGTATGTGTATATACAGTATATCACAATGTATCTACTGTTGTAGGTATGTGTGTATATAGTAAAATTATTATTTATTTTAAAGCGCCATTGATTCTATGGCGCTGTACATTCAAAAAGGGAGGTTACATACATAACATTGGTCAAACAAGTTGATAACGGTGAATGACTTACGACTGACACAGAGGGAGTGAGGGCCCTGCCCGCGAGGGCTTACAATCTACAGTGGAGGAGAAGAGAGACAGAAGGTGGGAGGCAGACATGTTTTTGGGGTAGCATAGTGGCTGCTAGGTTATTTTAGGTTATAGGCTCCTGAAGAGATGGGTTTTCAGGTTGCTTTTGAACCTGGGGAAGGTGGAGGAAAGTCTGATGGGTTGGGGCAGCGAGTTCCAGAATGGGGGTGAAGCACGGGGGGAAATTTTGGGGTGGTTTTTAAAT
>JAODAL010030372.1:0-50056 GCA_025379985.1 Phyllomedusa bahiana | reverse complement strand
TAGTAGTTAATATATGGCCCCAGGATGGGTACTTAATATGACTCCAGTATAGGTAGTTAATATATGGACCCAGTATAGGTACTTAATGTATGGCCCCGGTATAGTTAGTTAATATATCCCCAGTACAGGTAGTTAATATGGCTTCAGTATAGGTAATTTGGCCTCAGTACAGGTAGTTAATATGGCTCCAGTATAGTTAATATGGCTCCAGTACAGGTAGTTAATATGACCCCAGTATAGGTTGTTAATATATGGCCCCAGTATAGGTAGGTAATATGGCTCCAGTATATTAATAGGCTCCCCAGGATATGTAGTTAATATGGCATACATAAAATAAAAACCACCAGTAGTCACCTTGCCTCCACTCCCTGTAGCTCCCGCTCGCCTCCGTCTTCTTTGCAGCACAGGTGGAGTGACATCATCACACTGCCTGTGCCATCCAGCGGACACACATACAGCTGTGGAGACTGTCGGCGCTACAGGCCCACAGCAGCGGCCTGGAGCCGGGTGAGGTTCAGGGCACCAGCAGTTTTATAGAGGGCAGGAGCCCCATATATAACAGCCTAGCAACACCCCTGCATTAATGAATTGACTCTGGAGCTGAGGCAGGTATCAGATGGGCATAACAGCAAGTAACAGCAGAAACGAGGTAACAGGACAGCAGTAAGCGGCAGCAGGTCAGGAGCTCAAGTACACATTAATGAACTGACCAGGAACTGGAGGTCATAGGTCATTAGACAGGTAATAGGGACACTGTCCCTTTAAACCCAGACCAGTGAGCACACGTGCCCCGGGGATCACGTGCAGACACAGACATGGACATAGGCAGGAGAAAAGATAGGTGAGTGCACAGCAACAAGGGGCAAGGCAGCGAACGCAAAAGAAACATAGCAGGGACACGGCCATGTCCGCGGCTCAGAATGGGGACCGCTGCATGGACCGTGACAATAACTATGTAACTAGATTACTATATTACTGTGTAACTGTTAATATAACTCTGTAACTAGATACCTATGTAACCATATAACTAGATAACTAAGTAACTATGCACTCATATAACTAGATAAGTATAACCATATAACTATGTAACTATATAACTAGATTACCACTTAACTCGGTAACTGTATAACTATGTGGGTAGATAACCATAAAGCAATGTAACTAGATAGCTATATAACTAAGCATCTGTGTAACTATATTTTTTTTAATTATATAACTATATAACCATTTAACTATATAACTATGTAACTAGATACTTAGATAACTTTGTAGATAACTTTGTCACTATATAACTAGGTAACTATATATATATATATATATATATATATATATATATATATATATATATATATTATATAGTTAATTGTGTAACTATATAACTGTGTTACCATTTCTCTACCTTATTCTGTAACTATGTAACTATATAACTAAAACACAATATAATTATAATTAACTCCGCAACCGTATAACTATATAAATAGATAGTTATGTTACTATGTAAGTATATGAAAATGTAGTAAGATAACTATGTAACTAAATAACTAGATAACTTTATAACTCTGTATCTAAAGATAACACTATTTTTCTATGTAATTCAGTAACTATTTAACTACAATATATACCTATGTAACCGTTTAGCTATATAACTTTGTAACTAGATAACTATATAACTATGTAACTAGATAACTATATAACTTTGTAACTAGATAATTATATAACTATGTAACTATATTAATAGAAAATGATGTAACTGTATGTAGCTAGATGACTATGGAACCATGTAACCATGTTACTATATAACTATGGAACGAGATAACTAAGTAACCATGTAACTATATAACTATGTAACTAGATAACTCTTTAAGTGTATGTAACTAAATAACTAAATAACTAGATAACTTTTTTAACCATGTAATTAAAAAAAACTAATTTATTATGCAACTTTATAACTATTTAACTACAATAGATAACTGTGTAACCATTTAGCTATATAACTGTTTGTAACTATAACTATAAACTATTAACTAAAATATAAACTATGTAAAGATAATTAAGTAACAATTTAACTAGATAATAGATAAATGATGTAACTAACTATTACTAGATGTACAGTGGAACCATGTAACCATGTAACTATATAACTATGTAAGTAGATAATTATATAACTCTGTAACTATGTAAATATGTCAGTAGATAACTATATAACTATGTAACTATGTAACTAGTAGCTTTATAACTATGTTACTTTATAACTATAGAACAATGTAACTATTTTACTATGTAAGTAAATAATGAAATAACTATGCAACTAAACAACTCTATAACTAATAATAATAATAATAATAATAATAAATAATAATTATTATTAATAATTATTATAATTTTTTAACTATAAAAGTAGATCACTATATAACTATATAACTATTCATCTGAAGGGGCCAGGACTCCTATTCCAATCTGACAATCTTCAGTTCACGACAAACCTGAATTCAATGCATGACACTGATGCTGAGTCTCTTCTTCAGGGACCCTCGGCCGTGCTTTGTGCTGTTCTTGCTGGAAAAATCTAATAGCCAAGCACAATGCTGCTCAGGAGGACACTTACATACCTTTAATTTGGATATTTAAGCCCCTCCCACAAGGACAACTTTTGGGCAGTTCTGATCTGGACACATCTGTGACAACATTGTTTTCACAGCACCAACAAATGTGTCATCTCTCACAAGAGAATATCGCTCCTGACAAAACTGCAAAAATTTACACTAAATGAAATGATGAGGTTTAGGGAGCTAATTCCATCCAGCATCTGAAGGGTCAATGGAGCTGGTGCCTGGACCCGGATTCATGGGAGTAATTCACCTGTTTCACTGGTTGGTCAATGCACCGCTCCATACAATGCAAGGGGAGAATTGCTTCATCTATTTTTCTCATAAATTCACCAATAAATCCTGACAAATCAGTGAAATACGGATCAGCAAAAACAAAACCCTCACCTCCCCCCAGATACCTAAACGTTACTTTATATAGTATATAGTTATTAACCATGTAATAAGACAGCTGCCTGAAAGGGTTAATTTTCCAGAAAAGGATAAGAACACTGAAAGGGTTAATGTCCAAGAGGAAGAGGAGCCGACTACTTATAAAGGGGGGATCTATTGGAGGAGGTAGAGAGAGCTGCTTTGGAAGGGTTAATGTGGGGTGAGAGAGCTACAGCTTCTTGTAAAGGGTTAATCTGCTAGAGGAGGTCAAGACAGCTGCTTGTTAAGGGTTAATCTTCTAAAAGAGCATGAGATTGCTGAGCATGAAGGGTTAATCTACTGGAGGGGGAGACAATAGCTGCTTAAAAAGGAATAAATCAGCTATAAAAGAAGGACACGGCTGCTTGTAAGGGGTTAATCTATGTAGTGCTCAGGTATTAATTGACCATCCGGAGTCCATATTGACAGTATCTCTTTAAGAATCCGATCGGAGCCAGGATTTGCAGTCCCAGATAGATCAGTTACAGGATGACGTCAAATGGTTAGAGTGGTTTTTTTTCCCTGGTTTAAACTGATTTGGTTTTTTGACGTTATATTATAGGAGTACTTTTTGCTATAGTGTGTGCTTGCTTTGCATTATGTTGCTGTATACAATGTATTCCTTCTCTTATTGCAATGTGTTGTTCATCTGCTGAATCCATTCCCTTGGGATATGGTGTTGTATATAAATGAAATATGGATTCTGGATGGTCAAGGGTGGATTGTAGTGCTAAGATATTAATTGACCATCCGGAGTCCATATTGACATTATCTCTTTGAGAATGTTAGATAGGAACAGTTAGCTTGTAAGTTCTGGTAACGCTTAGTGAGAAACGGTGCATGTTACCACATAGATCCTATACATAGCTCTCTTATCAGTGTTCCACGCATAATTTTGTTATGAGAACGCTCTACCACATAACACTGGTTGATGGGAACGCAGGTGTTCATGGCTTATTACCAGGAGCGCTCAACATCCGATTATGGATATTTCCAGTGCTAGGTTAACCTCTGAAGAACTGGCCATTCAGAGGAGGGTACTTTGGACCCCCAAGGACTCCCCATGTAAATTTTGGGAAAGTAATGCGTTGGGTCAAGTGCCACTGTACGGGTCATAGGCCATTTTCTCTCCAGTACTAACATAATTTTCTATTGTATATAGGGTATACTAGGGCTCACTAGTCCGAACATTGGGTGGGGCCGTCCTTATCGGGACGATGTCCCCACATACATATTGTCAGTAATTATAGTAATAAGATTTTTTTTGTGTTAATCTAGTATTTCTATGTATAGTGTATTTCAGAATATTAACAAAGGTTAAATTTTATAGTCTACTTCAGTGATTGTATATAAATTCTTAGACTATTTCAGGCTACTGTGGTACCATTTGGGTTACCTTATTTACCCCTTACAATTGTATACATTGGGAGGAGGGAGGACTTCTACTAGACAAATACTGGTTACGGAAGCAATTGTTTTCAAATGAGATATAAGATGAGAAAGTTTACTGCAGAGCTAGAAACCTGAAGACCTGTGGGCTGTACGGGGGACGCCCCACCGCCACAGTGTTGATCCCAGGAATTCTCTCTATCTTCAATGTTTGCTTCTTACAGCTGATGTTCCAGATAGATGAAGCATATGATTCCGGGTGAAGCTTTGACCTGTATAGAGGTGTTTTTAAAGGATTTAAAACCTTTGAAAATCAAAAATTATGCATGCTTTTTTTTTAATTTTTGTATTATTACCAAAATTTATGAAATTTCCCCACTATCTTTTATTTTTATGTAATCCTGAATTTTTTTAATATAAAAAATTTAAATAAATTTTTAAAAAGTTCCCTTCTTTAACCCCTTAAACCCGGAAGCCTAAAAAAAGTACTTAATAAACCAGAACATTTTTTGTTTTTGCCCCTTGCGTTTCAAAAGTTGAAACTTTTTTTTTTTTTTTCAATGACCCCGTTGGTTTGGGGGCCTTTTTTTATTCAAGAAAAAGTTTTTCTTTATGGGGGAATATTTTTAAGGGTTCACAAAAAAAATAGTTTTTAGAAAAAAAAAAATTTTTTTTTTTTTTTTAAAACCTTTCACTTTTCAATTAGTAATTTTAAAGTTTAAATTTTTAAATGGGTTATTCGGTCGTGGGGAAACCCTTTAAATATGTGTAGGTTTTTTTGTGGTTTTAATATATGCAAAATTTTAATTTTTATTAAATATTTTTTTTTTAATTTTATTTTTTTTTATTTATTTTTTTTTAGGTCTTTTTTTTTTTTTCCTTTTTTTTAAAATCACAAAAGGGGAAAAGAAAAAAATTTTTTTTTACTTGTAATGTTTTAAAGCAATAAAAATTTTTCAAAAAAAATTATAATCTTTTGTCAGTCTGACCAGGCAGTAAATTCAGGAAGCTCACGGGGTTGTTTGGTAAAGGCCCTTATTCCCACAGACAGTCCGGGGGCCATTTCTGGCCCCCAGGGCTAAACTGTGAAATTTTTTCCCGGGGGCTCTGTGGGGTTTTCCGGTTTTCCCGACCCCCCCGAAAAAGGCGGGGGAACCCTTTGATTGCGCGCGGTGGGGATCCCAAACCAAAAAAAAGGGTTTAAAAGCCCCGGGGAGCTGGGTTTTCCCCCCCGGTTTTCCTGGTGCTTGCAGGAGATGCTCTGGGATAGGGCTGTGAAAGGAAACACCCCGATCCCGGGGCTGCTGGGGGCCCCCCCCCGGGCCCGCAAACCCCCAAATGCCCTGCACCCGGACCCCAAAAAGGTTGTTGGAGGGAACGACCCCCCAGGACAAAAAAGTCGGGGGGCGGTTTTTAAAGGGGCTAAAGCCTATCCGACCCTTAAATGTTGGCAAAAAATTTTACTGAGGGGGGGATGGGGGGCTCGGGCCCCTTTTAAGGGGTTTAAATGTTTTTTGAAAAAAAGGAGAAAGCAGCAATGGGGGGGTTTTAATCCTTTTGAAGTTGGACCCTGGTTTAAAAGGGTTAATCTGTAAAAAAGGAGGGGGCCCCGCTGGTAAAAAGGGGTTTAATTTTGCTTGGGGGGAAAAAGTGAAAAACATAAAGGGTTTAATGGTTTAAAAAAAGAAGAGTTGGCTGCATGAAAAAGGGGTTTCTGTTTTGAGAGAGAGATACGGGACATTGTAAAAGGTTCCCCTTGCCAGGGGGGGGGGGGGGGATTGCTATCTCGGGTTTTTAAATCTGCCAGAAGAAGAGGAGACAACTTTTATTTAAAGGGGTTTAAAATCGGGCTATAAAAAAAAGGGAAATGCGGCTTAAAAAAGGGTTTTAATTGCTAGAAAAGAAAAAGGCCACAATTATAAGGGGTAAAGGGTCCAGAGAGGAGGCACCCGCCTTGAAAAAGGGTTAATCTGTTGGAGGGGGGGAAGGTTGGGATCGTAAAGGGTTTTGTTGTAAAGGGAAAAATCTGCTCATCACTACATCACAAAGACCCTGCGGCAGCCGAATAAATTTTGAGGAGGGGGGTTTTTGGGGGAGAGGGGGGGGGGGCCAGGGATCCCTTCATCAATGCTGCCGATGGTTCCCTTCCGAAGGGGGAAATTCTGGGTTAACAAAATTTAAAGGAAAAAAGGTATTTTTATTTAAAAATTTTTTTACTTAAAAACAAAAGGGGTTTAAGACCGGAGCTAAGGGTTTTTGGGGCTTGGGGAAAATTTGCCGGGGATCGGGGCTTGTTTAAGCTTTTCCAGGGGGTCGGGCAAAAACCACCAATGTTGGAGCGAAGCCCCATTTTCCTTGGAGGAAAGAAGACCAATCAAAAGACGGCTGGGACCTTATAAACCTATGAAAAAATTGGGAAACAATTATACCAAGGGCCCGGCCCAAAGTTCAAAAAATACAGTAAAAAGGGAACTTTGAGGTTTGGGTTTTAAAAGGGCGGGGGCCGTCCAGTTAGAATCAGATGCGAGAGTTCATAAGTTAATGGGAAAAAGAAATTCCTGAACGGGTTCTGTATTGGCAAGTTAAAAAAAAGGACCCCGGGGGGGGGGGGGGGACCAATGGGAATGCAGCGAAGTCCTATGGGTTTTCTAAAATGAATCGGAAATAAAAGTAACGGCGGAAAAACAAATTAAAAGGGGGATTACCAAGAAGGCCCGATGGGTTTTAATTTTAAGAACAAATTTGGATTAATTAATTGGGGTAACGGGAAAAAAATATTAACCACAATAATAAATCGTTTTTTCCCCTTTATTTCGATGCCCCATATATTGATTTAGGTAACGAAAATAAAGAAATAAACAGGATTTTATTGATTTAATATTTTTTTTCGTTACCCCATATTTTTATTCTTTTATATCACATCGGGACAACTTCTGTAGTTTATAATTTGATTTCGGCCGTGTACAGTTGTTTTTCGATTGCATTAAAAACCCATAGGAGCGTCGTTTGCTCTCCCATTGGTCCAAATAACCGGCGCCTCTTTTAACTTAGCCAATAACAGAGGCGCGCTCAGAATTTTCTTTTCCCATAGAACTTATGAGAAAGTAGTCGCGCTTGATTGGCTAAGCTGGACGAGCCCCGCCGTTAACCAATCAGCTCGTTTCTGCATTTTTCTGTATTTTAAAACTGCCCCGCTTTGGGATTTGATTGGTCAATTTTTCTCCATGGGAATATAATGGGAATTGCGCTCCTTTTTCTGATTGGTCAATTTTTCTCCATAGGTAATGGCATTGTCACCTTTTCTGATTGGCTGGTTATGCGACCAATGAGAATAGCTTAAACAATTTGAATTACTGTATTCCCGGCAATTCTCTCTATTGCAATTCCCTATGTAGCGCCGGTTCGGCGACAAACGCGTTGTTGGGGTTTTTTTAACTGTTTATTTGTAAAAAGGGTCGCTCTTTATTGATAATGTTTTAACATTAATAAAAATGATTTTTTTTATTAATACTTCATGCCGCCACGGCGCTGAGAGCGAGTTTTTCCAGTGCGGCCCATCTCTCCATAGACTATAATGGGAGAAGTAGCTCGCGCTCTGATTGGCTGGGATAGCCAAGCCCCCTAGCTCAGCCAATCAGCTCTTTTCTGTCTTTTTACTGTATTTTGGAATTATCCCGCGTGGATTCGATTGGTCTAAACTTCTCCATAGACTAGAAGGGGATCCCTTTTCTGATGCGCTCTATTTAATTTTTGTTTTTGGCTGAGCTAGCCAAGTCCCCGCTCGCTCAGCCAATCACTCTTTTCAGCATTTTTACGTATTTTGAACTATCCCGCCGGGGATTCTGATTGGTCAAAAAATTTCCCCCATAGGTTTTAATGGTTCACTGTCGTTTCCTATTCTGATTGGCCGGTTTATCCCCAACCAATCCAAAATAGCTTCGAATTTGAATTACTGTATTTCCAGCAATTTCCAATATCCTAATTCATAATAAAATTTTTTGTTTTATGTATTTTTTATTTTTTAGGTTTCAGCTCTTTTCCTGAGATTTTTGAACCCTTTATAAGGCGATTTTTGATTCATACTCCGCCCCCCGACTTTGGAATGATTTCTCGCTGTTCCGCCTTTTCTCGCTTTCGAACTGTTTTTGGGCGCAGTCCGCACGGCGCCTAAGTCCAGCACTGCGCCGATGTCCCCGCACTGTGCCCCCACACACACTGGTGAGGCGCAGGGAACTTTTCCCCGCATGTATGAGTGCGCTACCTCCGGCGGCGACTCATAGGCGCAGCCCCGCACTGCGCCTCGGCCCGCACTGCGCCTAAAACACTGGCCAGGCGCGGCGGACTTTTCCCCGAATGTATGACCGCCTACCCCCGGCGCCGATATATAGGTGCAGCCCCGCACTGCCCCTCGGCCCCGCACTGCCCTAAACACAGGCCCAGGCGCGGCGGACTTTACTTTGTATGTATGAGCGCGCCCCGGCCCCGACATAAATCAGGTGCAGATTCTGCCGGAAAACTGGCGGAAAGGTGCGCCCCGACCCGGCGGGATTCATACATGTGGCCCAAAGAGTGTGTGTGATTATGGACATGAGTAGCTTGACAGCGCCTGGGGTTGAATACTCGCTCAGCAGTGAGTGTGTGTGATTAGTAAGGAGTACAGAGGACAAGATTAGAATGACAGCACCTGATGTAGAACACTCGCTCAGCAGTGAGTGTACATGAGTACTAAGGAGTACAGCAGACAGGAGTGGAATGACAGAACTTGGGGTTGAGCACTCACTCAGCAGTGACTGTGCATGATTACTAAGGAGTATAGAGAACAAGAGTAGAATGACAGCATCTGAAGTAGACTCTTGCTCTAGTTGAGGTGTGTCGATTACTAAGGAGCTACAGAGGACCAAGATTAGCTATGACCACACTGATGTAGACACTCGCCCAGCATGTGTGTATACATGATTCTAAGGTACAGCCAGACAGTGAGTGGAATGACAGAACTTGAGGTTGAGCACTCCTCAGCGTGGAGTGTACATGTCATTATCTAAGTGAGCTCGGCAGACGAGTGAATGACAGAATGGGTTTGAGCACCCCTCAGACAGTGAGTGTAACATGAGTTACTAAGAGTACAGCAACAGAGTGAATGACAGAACTTGGTTAGCACTCATCAGCAGTGACTGTGCATGATTACTAAGGAGTATAGAGAACAAGAGTAGAATGACAGCATCTGAAGTATAACACTTTCTCAGTAGTGAGTGTATGTGATTACTAAGGAGTACAGTGGACAAGATTAGAATGACAGCACCTGATGTAGAACACTCGCTCAGCAGTGAGTGTACATGATTACTAAGGAGTACAGCGACGGAGTGGAATGACAGAACTTGGGGTTGAACACTCACTCAGCAGTGACTGTGCATGATTACTAAGGAGTTCAGAGAACAAGACTAAAATGACAGCACCTGGGGTTGAAAATTCGCTCAGTAGTGAGTGTGTGTGATTACTAAGGAGTACAGAGAGCAGGAGTAGAATGACACCATCTGGGGTTGAGCACTCACTCAGCAGTGACTGTGCATGATTACTAAGGAGTTCAGAGAACAAGACTAAAATGACAGCACCTGGGGTTAAACACTTGCTCAGCAGTGAGTGTGTGTGATTACTAAGGAGTACAGAGGACAGGAGTAGAATGACACCATCTGGGGTTGAACACTCACTCAGCAGTGACTGTGCATGATTACTAAGGAGCACAGAGGACAAGACTAAAATGACAGCACCTGGGGTTGGACACTCGCTCAGCAGTGAGTGTGTGTGATTACTAGGCAGGGAAGAGACCGATAGTAGCTGCCTGAGAGGAGAGGTGATGTCTGAGCATGTGCAGCCAGGATTGATGAGCTCTCATCAGTGGTCATATACCCTGAAGACGAACTCTACACTATTGATCACTAAAGGGAGAAGCTAAAACAGAAATGGTGCAGAATTATTTATAATGATGAAAATGTTTTTCATTTTTAATTTGCAGCTTCCCGCATTGATGTTACTTTGTGGCAGAAGCCCTTTAAGATACTTGCATTTTAGGTTTCCTGTCACTTTAAGGAATACGATGTTACAATATTCTTGGAAACAGTAAATGATGAAGCCTCTGTTTGCAGAATCCGCTGTTTAGATATCAAACGGGGTCAAGTCTGAGACCGAGAGGGAAATCCTGCCCGTCCTGCCCGCTATCTCCCGGCTCGCAGATCCCGACAGCCGCATGGTGGCAGGTAGATAATCGAATTAGGGAAATGATGTCAGTGATGTGTTTGATTTAGATAAGTGTGTCAGGGGCGGCGCGCGCCGCGGGGAGCACAACCGCGCCGCTCACCTTGACGGGTTTATGGAAGGCACTTTCCAGGCAAAAGGGCTGTGATTGGAAATTTTAGAAATATAAACTGTCGGCACGAGGCGAGTGACAGGAGAGTGACGGATGGAGGCTGCGAGAGGCGGCGCGGCCCCGGGTGGCACTGAATTACACCGCGCGCCTCGGGATGGGAGAGGAGATTGCAAAATTGTTTCTTCATTCTTGTAGACAAAACAACAAGAATAAACCGTCCTCCTGTTCGTGTCAATGGGGAGCGACGAGCGACAAGGCAAGACGCAGACTATTTTTTCATTGCTTTAGTTTTTTTTCTTCCTGCCTTCAAAGAGCCAGGACTTTTCTAGTTTTTCATCTACGTTCACATATGAGGGCTGGTTTTTTTATGTGGGACAAGATGTAAATGGCACCATTGACCGAACCAATGAATATAATGGGAAACGGAAAAAAATTCTAAGTTGGGGGATGTGAAAAAAATACAGAATTGCACCATGATTGTGGGGTCTCATTTTTATTAAAGGGGATGTATCGCTTCTTCAGTTCGGCTGTTCTCTTGGAGCTTAAAAGGGTCGTCTCACTACATTGATTCATGTTACCACAGTCCTGTTTTCTTGGTTTCACTTTGCATTCAGGGGTGTGTTTACTGGCTTCCACTAGGCTGCAGTAGAAGCCAGGTCTGTAGCTATAGCAACCAGTGCTGGCAGCCTATCAGGATAGATTAAACAGGACTGTGACTATAGCAACCAGTGCTGGCAGCCTATCAGGAGAGATTGAACAGGAGCTGTGGCTATAGCAACCAGTGCTGGCAGCCTATCAGGAGAGATCACACAGGTCTGTAGCTATAGCGACCAGTGCTGGCAGCCTATCAGGAGAGATTGAACAGGACTGTGGCTATAGCAACCAGTGCTGGCAGCCTATCAGCAGAGATTGAACAGGACTGTGGCTATAGCAACCAGTGCTGGCAGCCTATCAGGAGAGATTGAACAGGTCTGTAGCTATAGCAACCAGTGCTGGCAGCCTCTCAGGAGAGATTGAACAGGACTGTGGCTATAGCAACCAGTGCTGGCAGCCTATCAGGAGAGATTGAACAGGCCTGTGGCTATAGCAACCAGTGCTGGCAGCCTATCAGCAGAGATTGAACAGGACTGTGGCTATAGCAACCAGTGCTGGCAGCCTATCAGGAGAGATCGAAGAGGTCTGTAGTTATAGTAACCACAGGAGCTGATGCAGCCCATACAAGAGGGGAGGACACTGTTAATGGACACATATTGCAAAGTGACTGGTTTTTGCAAGATCTTTAACATAAAAAGCAATCCTTGTAGTGAGACGACCCCTTTAATGCTCTCACTTCCTGAAATACAGGGGCGTTCTCCCCTCCAAGCTGGGTGTTTCTTAACTGAAGGGGGGATGACATCATCCCCACTTCACTGTTCATGCTGGCTCCAGTGTGCCCCCCCCCTCCACATATCACTGTCCTCTCCCTATGCAGTCTTATTTTGTAAGAGCTGTTTGTTTACATACCACAGGCCTGCATTCAGTCTAAACAGTCTCCTATGAACTCAGTACTGATCTCTCACAGCTGGAGGTCTGCTACAGTTGAATCCATCCAGAGCACAGATCCCTCTCCTTTCACGTTTACATAAGGCACCGACGCACAATTATGCTGTTTTCTGAGTGTAGCAGTAGCTTCAGTGTCAATGAGGAGCAGTTAGCTGTGCAGGGTGAAATTTTTGTCGGCCCTTACATGCAGGAGCATTAAGGCACCGTGGCACAATTCTGCTGTTTTCTGATTTTAGAGACAGCTGCAGTGTCAATGAGGAGGCAGCTAGCTGTATAGAGTGAAATTGTTGTCGGCCCCTAATTCTGAGTGAGAGGCAGGAATGCAAGCTCAGTGAATACGGCCGTCCAGGGCGGAGGGGTGTCTGGGGGGGGGGGGGGGCAGACCCGCATGTAAATTATTAGGGCCCGACGTTAATGAAATGCAAGGAGGTGGGATCCGACTATCTCACTGGCACTGGAGAAATTTGTTTACAGAAAACGAAGATAAGGCAGACTGTGATAACAAGACAGCTCTGCTAATCACATCCAATTGCAAGGTTGCTAGTTTTCACTGTCCCCTTATTCTGAAGGCCATTCAATGAAATGATACAACCCCTTTAAGTTCACTCTTCGGTATAAATGATGTGTTGTCTGCATTGCGCAGATCGGTACGATTCCGGTGACACCAAACATGTGGGGGTTTTGTTATATTTTAGTACTTCTTTTTTTTTAAATTTTACGCCGCCGCTCGATTTTATGCGACCAATAACTTTTTTGATCATCCCCCTATGGACCTAGGTGATTGTGCGTTTGTTGCGGGCTGAAGTGTACTTTTTATTGGGACCATTGTAGGGTCCATGTGACTTTTTGATCACTTTTTATTCCAATTTTTTTGTGGGATGTGAAATGACCCCCCAACCCAAAAAATAAAATTAAAAATAATAAAATCATGTTTGGGATTTAATTTCTTCCTTGGTGTACACCAGATGGGATGAATGATGTTATATTTGAATATATTGGACATTTACAGACGCAAAGATGACGATTATGTGTCACTTTTTTATTTATTTATTTTTGTATTTGTAAAATAGTAAATGGGGGGGATGAACTTTTAATATTTTTTATTTATTTTTATCTTTACACTTATACTTGTAGTTCCCCCAGGGTGCTTGACCACTAGTGTGTGATCGCTTGACTGGGGGCAGCGGCATCTAAAGGGTTCTGAATTCTTGGGGCGGCGGAATCTAAAGGGTTCTGATGACTGGGGAATCTAATGACTGAGGGTGGTGGCAGCTAAAGGGTTAAACCACAGGAAGCAGAGACAATGCTGATCCCTATTGTTAGCGGGAGGTGTCAGCTGTAATTAACAGCCAGCAACCATTGTGCATAGAGGGGTCTCAATGGGTGAGCCTGCTCCATACTCTCTTACCAACATTATGATGTATTCATATGTCAAATATTGATAAGGGGTTGAAGAAACTGTCTTCTCTGTATGACCACTTTTCAGATTGCAAATTGGGGTTCTCTTCCTGTGACTCTGTCAGTATCGGACTGGCCCATCCTCCAGTAGGCCCTGGGTCCGACACAACAGGACCTGCTGGATCCCCGTGGAGCAGCGGTCCCGCCACGGCCCAGCAATGTTGAGTCGGGCAGCACCACGATGAAGTAAGCCCATCGCGCCGCTGCCTCTCCTCGGCTGCACAGCCGTCAATGGGGGCCCTAGGCACCACAGTCCGACACTGAACCCTGTAGTCAGTAATGCTTGCTGAGGTTCAAAGCTCTGGACAATGTAGGTGGGTTGCTAATCTGGAGCATTCAGGCTTGAGTCCCAACATTACTAAGGAGGAAAGACATCAGCAATGATCTCAGAGAAGCAAATGTTGTTGTCTGTAATGGTGACCATCCTCTATAATCTTCTAATACAGGGGTATAATTCTAAGGGTGGCAGAGATTGTGGACCTCCTGTCTCAGAAGGTACAATTACCCCTCTGCTACATAAAAGAATCCAAGCAGAATCACTGACATGTCATACTTAGAGGAGGGAGCATTACAAATATTACATCCGAGTCAAGGAAATATAGAGTCATGAGAAAAAGCAAGTACACCCTCATGGAATCCGATGGTTTACCAGATTGGGACATGCTGAAAAAATGTCTGGTTCTTAGAAGGTCTTAAAATGAGGACAATCCAACCTCAGATGAACAACAGCTCACAACAGATTCCAATGGGTCACTATGTATTTGTCAGTTCGTTGTATGTCAGGGGCTACCGGTTTCTGATAAGGCTTAGTACTTAGTACAGAGACTATTCTTCCCAGCATCCCAGGGCAGCACTATAGGGCGGTAGCAGCAGCCATTGGTCTTATATAGGACACCAGTAATATAATCAGCACATTGTAGGCAAGGTCAGGATGGCAGGAAAGCAAAGGTAGGCGACTGCCTAGGATGCTGCTTCATCCAAAGGAGAAAAAGGGGGCACAAGGAGGCATGAAAGGGGCTGAAATTCCCATTGGGGGAGGGGCACTATATGCTTTATTTGCCGAGGTCACCAGAATACCTTGTCCCAGTCCTGATTGTAGGTAGGGGCCCTATTACAGATCTTGCACTGGGGCCCAAGAGTAGTGTTGAGCGATTTTTATCGACAAAGTTGAAATCGGCAAGGTTTTTATGGTGATCGAAATTTCCAGATCACGCGATAATTAAGGTTAAAATCTGTGCATAATCTATTAAGATCGCGCCTTTTTCGGCGCTTCCTGTCATTTTGGCGGCCAGCAAATGAGATTACAGAATAGAGCAGGGTGAGATGTGTGTGCGACGTCATGACTGGGATGTGTATGGTTGCGATTGGCTGGAAAATCAATGACCTCGTTTTACATAGAACAGCGTTTCCTGTTTCAGCCTCAGTGTCTCTCAGCGTCTCATAGGGATAGGACCTGCGCTCTGCCTGTGGCCAAACAGCTCAGCGAAATTAGTCTATTTCTGCACAGAGAAACCTCTACTATTAGCTGTGATCCTTCCCAATTAGTTAGATTAGAGATTTGAAGATTTTATGTAGTTAGCTAGAGAATTTTAAAGCAGCATCTACCGCTGTAAAGTCACGGGGGGGAGGGGGAGAGCGGGGGGGGGGGGCGCGGGCGAACACAGACAAGCTCTATCTATAAAGAACACTGGATAAAGTTCACCAAGACTTAGTGTAGACATTGTAGTGGAATATCTTTATTATTAACAGTTTGCTATTGAAATTTTCCTGGATATTGGGCAGCCTGAACTTATATTGGATAAACATCATTTCTAGTAACTGCAGGTCTCTTTGTTAGCTGCAAAACTCCACTTTTATTATCAGTATACATTTCAGATAGGTGTTCATTTTTACCCATTACACCTGTGACTGTTGATATATCCACCTTGCACTTAAATTACAAACCAGCAATCTTGTAGTCAGCACAGGTTGTTTGTTGCCAAAAATACCGTGTATCGTACGAAAACATCACAGTTACGTGTTTTTTTACTTTTGCGCACTCAGCACTGTTCATTGACGCAGCATCTACGTAAATCTTAAAACAGCAATTCTATATTCACCACAGGTGAATTGAAAGGTGCAAAAATACCGTTTATTATAGCAAAACATAACAGTTATGTGTTTTTTGCTTTTGCGCACCCAGCACTGTTCATTGACGCAGCATCTACGTAAATCTTAAAACAGCAATTCTATATTCACCACAGGTGAATTGAAAGGTGCAAAAAATACCGTTTATTATATCAAAACATAACAGTTACGTGTTTTTTGGACTTTTGCCCAGTCCAGATTTGTTGATAGACACCTTGCAGTTAAATTTGAATCCAGCAATTTTGTTTTGATTAGAGGGATTTGAGAATAGCTGTGATTTGCCGTCTTTTAAAAAGAGACTTTAAAAAACTCTTCCCTTTTACCTTCTCAAATTTTTTTTTTTTGAACAGGAGCGAAATGCAGGTGGTAACAGCAAAAAGGGGGGTTTTCACATGGGGGTGAGGTCGAGAGAAGGTGCTCCCTTCCCGTGTGGGACAACACGCAGCCGCGGATCGTCAGTTGCAGGCCGTCAGGCCTGTCATGCGGGTCAGGGCCCCGTGAAAACTAAGTAACGAACATCATCGCCAATCTGTCTTTTGGTTTAAAGCAACCTGCATCTACCTCTTACCCCCTCGTCCTCGCAGTCACGGCCACAAATTCGTCATCAGCATCATCAGCATCGCCAACATGAAGCACCCCCATGTCAACTCGTGTACCCACCACTGTGGATACCCATGTCTGAAGCCCTCTTTGATACAAAATGCGGTTGGGTCAAAGGCTTTTAAAAACAAGGGAGATTTTAGTCGCTCTGACGCCCTTACTGATCCCACAAGGGGGGAAAAGGGAAGCCGGTCAATTTGCAAAAACCCGGGCGCCGGCAACGCCTTGCAGTGCCCTTGCTTTAGCCCGCCTTCTGGATCAAAAGTCGGACGACCAGTCACCTGTGTTGATGAGAAGAAGACGCCATTGCGGATCCATCCGGTTTTTTCCAGAATTTGTTGCGAGCCTTCTTTATGGGGGGGGAAGACGTGGGTAGTTCAATATGGTCCCCCCAAAAAAAAAAAAAAAAAAAAAGGGGGGGAGGGGCGGTGGGCAAAGTCCGCTGATATGTTTCCCCCACCAGGTCAAGGGAAAAAACCCCGTCCTCGTTATCCCCGTAAAAAAGGCCCCAGGACCCCCAAACCTGGGCCTTTTTTGGCAAGCCTCTGATTCACCCGCATGTCAACCGCCTTTGCCGTAAACGATAAGAAAAGGGAAAGAACCTTAATGGTTAACCACCACCAACATGTCTAGTCACATGCACGAAGCATAATTGAAATGGAGGGGAAACACTTGGCCAAAAAAGGCCAGACCGACCCCGGGGCCTCCAACCACCCCCCTCTGTCTCCCCTCCTCCTCCTTCGCCCCACCAAGCGTTCCTCAGCTGCCCTGTCTCTCAGGTCAGGGTCAGGGGTTTACCCTCCGCTTCAGCCTCCACCGTCCCCCCGAGAAACCACCAGCACCCCCAAGGGGCCCCCATCCTCCCCTTTTCCCTCCTTCCGCCATTTGGGAACGACCTGCAGCCGACGGGGGCCAAGGTCTAAAAAAAAGCAGCCTTCTTTTCTTCCGGGTTTGGGGAGCAAAAAAAACATTTTTAACCCAAACCATCCCAAACCCCAAAAGCCTAAAATGTCGAAAATTGCCGGGCTTTTCCCCTTTGGAAATTTTGTTCCCTTTTCCGTCTGGTGGAACAGAGGGGTTTCCCGGGCCACGTCAGGGGCCCTTGCCTCCCCCCCAATCCCGATGCCGAGCGGGCATTTCTTTGCCAGAAAAGCCGCCCCCAAACCCTGGCCAGCCCGGTCACCCTAAAATTCAAGGGCTTTTGTTTTTGCCTGGGGCCAAAAAAAGTCCATCTCACCACCGACACTGGATTTGTAAGCACCCCAAGGCCGTTTATCCCCTGTGACGGTTTCCACTGGGGGTGAGCTGGGGGGGGAAATGCCCTCTGGGGGTGCGGTGGCCTCCAGGCTCGGCGCACGCTTTTCCAAAACCCGGGGGGAGGGGTTTCAGGGCTCTTTCCCCCCAAAGGGGTCCTCTGGTGGCATCAGGGCCCAGAACCCCCGGGCCCGTGTTAAAATTTAAAAAACCTCCCCTTGGAGCCCGTCCAAAACCAGGTCAGGAGCTGTGGACGGCTCTAAGCAACGAGACCCGAGCGTGGCTGGGTAAAACAAAAAAACCCTTTGTCCCGGCAAGGTGGTGTGCGAAAAAGGGGCGAAATCGGCTGGCCGCCCTTAAATCGGTAGGGGGAGCCATCCCTTGCCCTGCCAATGTCATGAACCTTGTCGTCCAAAATTTCTAAAGAGCTCCCCGGGTCTGGCGTGCCTGCTGAAGAAGGCCGAGGTCTGAGTTCGCATTTCCCCCCCTTCGCCCCCTGTTTTGTCCCCCCTGGCGCATTGCAGAGTCAGCTGGGCCTCCCCGTAAACCGTCTCATTTTTGACGGGGCAACACGCGGGAATTTCCCACCCCCACATGCTCCAGCGATTTTTTGGCAGCAGCGCAATCCCATTACGCAGTACGAAGTAAACACAGGGCCCTTTTGACAAGCAGCGGTCGGACCTCGGGGTATTTGGAACCCCCGAGGTAAAGGGGCGGGTGAAAGAGCTCTGCCCCAACCCTTGCGATTTTTTGGAAGAAGCCACCAAAATGGCCCCAGTGCGGAAAATTTCCCCTTTTGTCGGGAATGAGAAATTTTTGGTGATTTAGTTTGGGAAACATCGTTTGGACACTCTGAAACAACAGGTCCCCCCAGTGACGGAGGAGGAATGGACACAGATGCGACACGGACCCTTTTCTCCCCGTAAAATCCACAAGGCCCGAAAAGTTTCACAAATTTTTTCGGTCTTATTAGGCAGTGGTTCGGGGTCCCGAGCAGGAAAGGGGGGGCATCACCTCAGGGTGCATCATCTCAGGCAATCCAGGGCTGTGTTTAAGCTGGCCGGGGGAAGCGGAGGAGGAAGAGGAGGAGGTATTCCTAGACACCGATGTTAACCCACGTCCCCCGCCTTGGAAAGAGGTTTGGGGCGAATTTGAGGCGGAAAGGGGGAAAGATGAGGAAATACATTTTTCTAGGCCCCTCGACCCGAGGCTTTGGGGAAAACAAAGGGTCCTTTTCCCCACAAGAGTGCTTGGATTTCCCATTTTTCCTCCAACCCTGATCCCGCATTAAGGGCCAAACCCAAAAAGAACAACAGTTTAAATGGGGGGGCCACCCTCCTGGATCCCCGGTACAAAACAAAACTCAGCCCCTTTCCTTCCCCCCCACCCAAATAGAGGGTAAAATGCAAAGGAAAAGAAGGGCTTGCTGATTGATCAACTGGGGGACCATCTGTTGCGTCCTGCTTTTACGTTCCCCAAATGTCCCCGGTGGAAAAAACACAGCGACCCTGACAGCAGTAGGGGTGCCCAAATAGCGTAGGGTTTGGGGAGCAGCAAAGGGAAGGGGGCGAAGCTTAATGGGTGACCTCTGGCAAACTTTGGTTTTCCAAACCCACCAACGCTGCAATTAGGGCACACATCCAACACACAAGATCAGCTTAAGTCATGGGGCAGGGCTATCCGGTCCAACACCCGATGTTTTTGCATGTGTTCCGGGCCAATTACTTCGGGGTTTCCCCCAAAAAGGGACAAATGGCCCGAGCTGGCTCATCACGCCATAGAGTTTGTCCTGCAGCAGCCCACCCGTCATATCTGAGCGGACCCCAGCACAGCTGGGGGAAAGTCTTACAGACAAACGCACCCCCCGGCTTTCCACAGAAAAGTGGATCGTTTGTTTTTTCCAATCAAGATGAATCGGCTTTGGACCCTTTGAGGGATGTTTGGTCCCAAAATTCCCAAAGGTTTCCCCGATTGTTCCGGTCTATTTTCACTTTCCTCTCCAAACAGAAAGGGTTTCCCTTGAAAAATTTTTAAAAGGGATCATTTCTTATTTGAAATTTTTTATTCTTTTTTTTCCCCACATTTTCATTTTGCTGGTTTGCGTGAGGAGACTTTTAAAAAAACAGAAAGGGGTTTCAGGGAACAACACCGTATTTCCATTTATTTCCCTTTATTTTAAAATTTTTTCGCTTTTGTCAAAGGGTTTTTTGGGGCCCATGTAGCTTTTGAGTTTAAAAGCAATAACCCATGGTCCTTTTGAAACAGAAATTTTGGTTTTTTAAAGGCATTTTCTCCCCTCACAATTTTTAAAGTTAAAGTTTTTATAAATTTTTTTATTTTAAAAAAATACCAATAATAAAAAAATTTTTGTTTTCTAACAGACATTTTTTTTTCACAATTGACCAAAATGGCTCAAGGTCATGCTTTGAATTTTTGGGGGCCCCCCCCCCCCCCCTTTTTTGCTTTGGGGGGGGGGTTTGGGAACCCCCCCCCCCCCCCCCCCCCCCCATTTCTTACCACCCGTTCCCTTATATTAAAAAAATGTTGTTTTTTAAAAGCATTTTTTTTCTTTACAATTGGGCAAGAGTGGCTCAAGGGTTTAGGGGTTTTCTAGAAACCCCGGAATAGGTAGGGCTCTGTTAAAGGACACAAAAGCAAATGACTTGTTTTTTTCAAGATCTTAAAAAGCCTTAAAAAGATCCAAACCCTGTATTGAGACAACCCATTTTTATACAATGAAAAAAAAAAAAACAAAGACATGGTGGGGTTCCATCCTATTTTTTAAAATTTTTTTTCTGAATTAAAGTACTAAAAAAACTTGCATGTACAAAAAAAGCTGTTAAAAAATTTTTCTTTAATTGAAAAAGGGAGGTACAGGAAAAATTGACCAAAAGGTAGGTTTTTTTCAGAGGACATGGAAAAATGGAGGAAAAAACAGAGAACCCAAAATACAGAGACCATTTCCTCCCCGCACGGGGTTAAATAAAATGAAAAAAACCCAAGGGAAGGGCCCAAAAGGGAAAAGGGGACCTGGGTGTTAAAAGGAGCGGGTTTAACCCACCAGTATTTCCAAGTGAAAACCAATTGGCCACACTCATACGGAGGGGCAAGCGCTACCCCCGGTATTGACTGGTACTGAGGAAGGGGTGGAGTTCTCACACTTCCGTTCCGCACTCTGCTTCAGCACGACAGTTTTTGTTTTCTGGGCCTCCGGGCTTTTTAAACCTGCGTGTTAATAGAGACGGACGCCAGCCGGGCCTCACCGCCCCCCACTGTAACTCCGCCCTGGGTCTGTGTGGCCCAGGACGGTATGTCAATGTCAGGAAACAAAAAATGGTTTTTGAAAGCTCCTTTTTCCGGCACTTTTTAAATGTGGGGGTCTGCGGTTTGGGCCATGCTGTGGCCAGGAAGGTATAGTCAATGTCCGGGAAAAACTAAAATGGTGGTTAAAGACTCCTTTTTTCGGGCATTTTTTTTAAATTGGGGGTCATGCGGGGTTTGGGGGGGCCTGCTGCGTTCCGGGGACGGGGATAAAATTGCCCAGTTCAAGTAACATGTGGTTTTAAAAATCATACTGCCTTCTGGCATTTTCAATTTGTGGGTGATGCGGGTTTTAAAGGGTCAGGCTGGGGAAAGGGAAAGGGGATAGTAAAGGGTTGTGTGACTTTTTTTTCTGGCTTTTTAAAACCTAAGTGTGTTCCCTAAATTAGCACGTATCATTTGACTGTTGTGGATGTTAATTTCAGCTTCTCCAGCCTTGTTTGGGTGAATAATAAAGGGTTTTTGCTCTCCCATAGATTTAATGGTCATCGCGCATAACGAGCTCATATCGAAAAACCTTTTTGATAGGGGGCCGACATGATATCGTCGATCTCGATAAACGCAACCTAAACACTACTCAAGAGCTTCATACATCTCCTCTCTTTTTCCATGAATGGCTGGTGGTGGGGTGTATAGACAGCTGTATACACCTCTGAATGGTTTCATCCCATAGAGGTTAATAGGATCGGTCACTGGAGTTGTGCATTTAGGAGTAAAGTCTGAGCAGGAACAAGGCTGAGGGGCGATTTGTCTCTGTGTAAAATCCTCCAGAATCGGCGCTTCCTTCCTTTCTCTTCTTGGTTATGAATAAAGCTTTTCGACAGATTTTCGGGCATTATCTCATGTAAAATCCGCCCCATCTGAAGGTCTCGGCAACAAATTGTCTTAATATTCAATGCAATGCGCCTCCACCCCCAGCACTAAAACCCGGCGTCTTCCATGACTCGGAGGCTTCGCTCGGCTCGTCTGTCAAACGCCGCGGCAGGATCTGAAAATAGATCAATTCAAAAGCCTTGAAGTAATGCGATACTATTGCAATTATTCTAACTATATGTCAAGATGGAGAATCAGGAGGGAGACGGGGACTTTTCATTATCTGAGTCACATTGGGAATTACTTTTAGAAAAAAAAAAGGAAGCTGTTCCTGCGCGTTCTCCGCTACCGGGAGCTTCTGCGCACAACAATGTGACTGTCAGGAAAATCGTGTCATTAAGATTTACATTAGAAGATAGCAGTGGGGATGGGGCCAGTGCTGCCGACGTTTGGGGGAGATTTTTGGGAGTTGCTCGTGGGTTACAATGGTCTGAAATTAAGGATTTAATTCAGACCATTGTTAAGTCAATTTATTTGGTGCAAATAATCAGCACAGATGACAAGGGTGGAAACTTACATAAAGGAAGGAAGGGGAGGCAAAAGTTTTATAAACTTTTCCTTACTTATAAATTGCTGCTTACAAGTATCATATAAGCCTTGTTATGTGATATGTGCAAGCTGCAGGGCAGGGAAGGCTCAGCTGTGCGCATCTCCTGCATTTCTTCAAGCCATAGAGGATAATATACATATTACAGCATCGATACATTTGTTGTATGCAATGAAAAAGCAGGAAAGGCACAGATCTGTCTATCTCCTACATTACTTCAAGCTATAAAATGCTGGTAACATAGATATCATAGCATTGAAACATATGTTATACTGTATATGATTTGTGTGTCCCCTTTATTTCTCCAAACCTCACCCTATGTATATAACCTGTTGGTAACAGAGATATTACAGCATTGATACATTTGTTATACTGTATTTTATTTGTATGTCTGGGGTATTTCTCCGAGCCTCTCCCTATGTATAACCTGGTTGTATAATAGATATCATAGCACTGAAACGTGTTATACTGTATATGATTTGTGTGTCCTTTGTATTTCTCCGAGCTTCTCCCTATGTATAACCTGCTTGTATAATAGATATCATAGCATTGACACATATGTTATAATGTATATGATTTGTGTGTCCGGTGTATATCTCTGAGCCTCTCCCTATGTATAACCTGCTGGTAACAGAGATATTATGGCATTGAAACATTTGTTACATACAGCGCAAAGGCAGGAAAGGCACAGCTACCTGTATATGTATTTCTTGCATTTCTTCAAGCTCTTAGTTTACAGTATTTGATCAAAGATTGTATTAAGCTCACCTCCCAAAACGTCAAGGGGATCCCAGAGCAGGTGAGTCCCTAATACAATCTTTGATCAAATACTGTAAACTAAGAGTCCCAGGTTTTTCATATTTTCCTTAGAGTAATGCTTTTCCAATATTCCTATAACCCTTGAGGTTTTACTTAGTCTTTAGTGTGCCACTGATATTTGTTAGATATATGCTATGCCTTTTCAGTGTGCACCTATGCTTGCGTTTTTCAGAATATATTTTAGATGTGCACAGCCTAAGTATGTATTGCTTCAATCTGTAAAGTGCTGGTAACAAAGAAGTTATCACATTGCTACATTTGTGCAAAGGCAGGAAAGACACAGATTAGTTTGTCCACTGTAAGTCTCCCTATGTATAACCTGCTGGTAACATAGATGTTATGGCATTGATACGTCTGTTGAGTCGCAGATTTGTGTCTCCCCTTTAGTATTTGAAGCATTTTCTCCTGTATAATCTGCTGGTATTTGGGGTCATAGGCTCTTGTTACCCCTGATATATACAATATTCCTTCCCACCTTCTTCCCACCCATGTTGGAGAGAGCTCTGCCCCTCTCCCCCATTCAAACTCTTTAAGAGAATGGCCGCCCCGATAATTATACACAATAAACAGCATGTAAAGGATCTACAATCAGAAAGCAAAAAGCTAAGAAGAAAAGAAAATGTATCTATATCTGAGTTTAACAAGTAACAAAATATCATGGATCCATTCCCTTTAAGAAGGGGGCATGTTCCATATACCCTGTGCTATGGGGGCCCTCCGGGGCCATACACGTACGTATGCCCCCAACTCCCTCAGGCTCATGGAGCGTCAGCTCAGAATAACAATGTATCCTAATCCCAATGTAGCAGCTGCGAGCGCTCACACATGATACAATGTAATCACGGAGACATCAGGCGTCAGGCGCGGGATCGCGGCTTTGTTCCTCGGTCGGGGGAGGGGAATTACACTGTTGACATCTTAAACACTGGAGGATTATTTCTACATTAAGGCGGATAAGTAGTAACCTCTGCTGACACGCCGCGCCGAGACGGCGGAAGATGGAGATCATTAAGCCTGCGATGAGGACGCGGCGTCTGGATACGAGGAGAGACTCGTCACAGAGAATTAACCCCGAGTGTCAGAATCCCATCGATTAAGAACAAGAATGATGGGAAATGCAGAGCAAGATGGCAGCCGGCGCGGTCCCCTGAATAATGTATATGAGGCCGGCCCCTGAATAATGTATGTGAGGCCGCCCCCTGAATAATGTATGTAAGGCCGGCCCCTGAATAATGTATGTAAGTCCGGCCCCTGAATAATGTATATGAGGCCGGCCCCTGAATAATGAATGTAAGGCCGGCCCCTGAATAATGTAGGTAAGGCCGGCCCCTGAATAATGTATGTAAGGCGGCCCCTGAATAATAGATGTAAGGCCGGCCCCTGACTAATATAGGTAAGGCCAGTCCCTGAATAATGTAGGTAAGGCCAGTCCCTGAATAATGTATGTAAGGCCAGTCCCTGAATAATGTAGGTAAGGCCGGCCCCTGAATAATGTATGTAAGGCCGGCCCCTGAATAATGTATGTAAGGCCGGCTCCTGAATAATGTATATGAGGCCAGCCCCTGAATAATGTATGTAAGGCCAGTCCCTGAATAATGTATGTAAGGCCAGTCCCTGAATAATGTATGTAAGGCCAGTCCCTGAGTAATGAATGTAAGGCCAACCCCTGAATAATGTTTTAAAGGGGCCGGCCCCTAAAAAATGATGTAAGGCCCCCCCCTGAAAATTTTAAGAAGGCCGGCCCCTGAATAATTTTATATGAGGCCAGCCCCTGAAATAATGTGTAAGGCCAGTCCCTGAAAAATGTATGAAAAGGCCCCCCCGAATAAGTATGAAAGGTTGGCCCCTAAATAATGTAGAAAGGCCGGCCCCTGAATAATAGTGAAAGGCCCGGCCCCGAATAAAAGTGAACCCGGCCCTGAATAATAATGAAAGGGCCCGGGGCTCTTAAAATTGAAATTGGGGCCCACCCCCCTTGAAAAATTATGAAAGGGCCCAGCCCCTGATAAGTTTGAAGGCCGCCCCTAAAAATGTATTAAGGCCGCCCCTGATAATGAATGTAAGGGGGGGCCCCTGAAAAATGTATGAGGCCACCCCCTGAATAAGTATGTAAGGCCGGCCCCTGAAAAATTTAAATGTAAGGGGCCGGCCCCGAAAATGTATGTAAGGCCGGCTCCTGAATAATTTTAAATGAGGCAGCCCCTGAAAAAAGTATGTAAGGCCAGTCCCTGAATAAGTAGTAAGGCCAGTCCCTGAATAAGTTGTAACCAGTCCCTGAGAAATGAATGTAGGGCCGCCCCCTGAATAATAAAAGTAAGGGGGCCCTGAAAATGTATGTAAGGCGGCCCCTGAAAAATGTAGTAAGGCCATCCCTAAAAATTTTTTGAAAGGGCCCATCCTGAAAAATGAATGAAGGCCAGCCCCCTGATAATAAGAAAGGCCCGGCCCCCTGAAAAATGTAGTAAGGCCACCCCCTGAATTTTGTTTTTAAAGGGCCCGGCCCCTGAATAATGTATATGGGCCGCCCCGAAAAATGTATGTAACCAGCCCGAATAATGTATGAACCAGCTTATAATGAATGTAAGGCCCCTTGAAAAAATGTATGTAAGCGGCCCTGAATAATGATGAAAGGGCCGGCCCCCCTGAATAAGATGTAAGGGCAAACCCTGAATAATGTATATGAGGCCGGACCCGAAAAATGAATGTAAGGCCGGGCCCAGAATAATGTATGTAAGGCCGCCCCTAAAATAAATTAAAGGCCCCCCCAAATTTAATGAAGAAAGGCCGGGGCCCCTGAATAATAAAATTAAGGCCAACCCCTGAATAATGAATGTAAGCCGGCCCTGAATAATGTATGTAAGCCAAACCCCTGAATAATGTATTAAGGCCGCCCCTGAAAAATGTATGTAACCCCGGCCCTAAAAAAAAAGGATAGAGGCCGGCCCCTGAATTAGTATGGGCCCCGCCCCCTGAATTTAATGTATATAGGCCGGCCCCTGAATAATTTTATATGAGGCCCCCCCTGAATAATGGGGAGGGCCCGGGCCCTGAAAAAATGTATTGGGCCACCCCTGAATAAGTAGTAAGGCCACCCCTGATAATTATGTAAGGCCAGTCCTGGAAATGAATTAAGGCGGCCCCTGAATAATGATGTAAGGGGCGGCCCCCTGAATAATGTATGTAAGGCCCAAACCCCCCTGAAAATGTTTTTGGGGGCCGGGGCCCCCTGAAAATAAATTTAAAGGGCCCCGGCCCCCTGAAAAAATGTATGTAAGGCCACCCCCTGAAAAGAAGTGGGCCCGGCCCCTGAAAATGAATGAAAGGCCCCCCCGAAAATGAGTAAGCCACCCCCAAAATGAAATGTAAGACTGCCCCCGAAAATTATGTAAGGCGCCCCCTGAAAAATTATTAAGGCCACCCCTAAATAAAGTTATAGGCGGCCCCTGAATAATGTAATGAGGCGCCCCCTGAATATTAAGAGGCCGGCCCCCAAAAAATGAAAATTAGGCCAGGGGCCTGAATTGTAGGTAAGGCTGGCCCCTGAATAATGTATATGACCCCCGGCCCCCCTGAAAATGTATGTAAGGCCATCCCTAATAATGAGGTAAGGCCCGGCCCCCGAATATGTTTTAAAGGCCGTCCCTGAATAATGTGGGTAAGGGGGCCCCCCGAATAATGTATGAAAGGCCACCCCTGAAAAATGTAGGTAAGGCCGGCCCCTGAATAATTATTTAAGGCGGCCCCTGAATAATTTTTGGGGGGCCGGCCCCTGATAATGTAGGTAAGGCCATTTCCCCTGAATAATGTAGGTAGGCCGGCCCCTAAAAAATTTTGTAAGGCCCGTCCGAATAATGTGGGTACCCGGCCCCTAAATAATGTATGTAAGGCCGGGCCCTTTAAATAAAGATTTAAGGGGCCCCCTGAATAATGTATGTAAGGCCCGGGCCCCTAAATAATTATGTAAGCAGTCCCGAATAATGAGGTAAGGCCAGTCCGAATAAGTATGTAGGCCAGCCCCTGAATAATTGGGAAAGGGCCCCCTGAATAATGAGGTAAGGTCGGCCCCTGAAAAATGTTAAAAGGGGCCCCCGAATAATGAATGTAAGGCGGCCCTGAGAATGAATGTAAGGCCGCCCCTGAATAATGAAGTAAGACCGGACCTAATAATAAATGAAAGGGCCGGCACCTAAAAGTAGAAGGGGCCCCCCCCAATAAGTTTTAAAAAGGCCCCGGCCCTGAATAATGAATGTAAGGGGGCCCCCTGATTAATGAATAAGGGCCCGGGGAACCCTGAAAAAATGAATGAAGGGCCCGGGCCCGAATAATAAATGAAAGGTTGGTCCTGATATGTGTGTTAAGGGGTCCCTTAAAAATGAATATAATCCTCCCCTGAAAAATGAATATAAGGGGGCCCTGAAATAATTATTGGGGGGGCCCCCAAAAAATAAAAATTAATCCCTAATAATGAATTAAAAGGGGTTCCTAATAATGTAAAAAGGGGCCCCAAATAATGAATGTGGGCCGGCCCCCCTGAATAAGTATGTTAGCCCCCCCCTGAATAAGAATTGGCCGCCCCTAAATATGTATGTAAGGCCAGCCCTGAATAATGTTTGTGGCCCCGCCCCTGAATAATTATGTGGGCGGCTCCGGGAATAATGAATATAAGGCCAGATTAATGACGAATTGTAAACCGGCCCCTGAATAATGAATGTAAGGCCGGCCCCAGAATAATGTATGAAAGGCTGGCCCCCATGAATAATGAATATAAGGCCAACCTCGAATGCACAATGTCAGCACCGCGCCCCCTGAATAATGAATGTAAGGCCAGCCCCTGAATAATGAATGTAAGGCCGGCCCCTGAATTATGTATGTGAGGCCAGCCCCTGAATAATGTATGTGAGGGCGCACCCTGAATAATGAATATAAGGCCGTCCCTGAATAATGTATGTAAGGCCAGACCCTGATTACTGAATGTAAGGCTGGCCCCTGAATAATGAATATAAGGCCGGCCCCTGAATAATGAATGTAAGGCCGGCCCCAGAATAATGTATGTAAGGCCGGACCCTGAATAATGTATGTAAGGCCAGCCCCTGAATAATGAATGTAAGGCCGACCCCTGAATAATGGTATGCCAGACCCTGAATAATGAATGTAAGGCCGGCACCCTGAATAAGAATGTAAGGCCGACCCCTGAATAATGATGTAAGGCCGGCCCCTGAATAATGAATGTAAGGCCGGCCCCTGAATAATGAATGTAAGGCCGACCCCTGAATAATGGATGTTAGGCCAGACCCTGAATAATGAATGTAAGGCTGGACCCTGAATAATGAATGTAAGGCCGACCCTGAATAATGAATGTAAGGCCGGCCCCTGAATAATGAATGTAAGGCCGGCTCCTGAATAATGAATGTAAGGCCGGCCCCTGAATAATGTATGTGAGGCCGGCCCCTGATTAATGTATATGAGGCCGGCCCCTGAATAATGTATATGAGGCTGGCTCCTGACTAGTAAATGTGAGGCCGGCCCCTGAATAATGTATGTAAGGCTGGATCCTGAATAATGAATGTAAGGCCGACCCCTGAATAATGAATGTAAGGCCGGACCCTGAATAATGTATGTAAGGCCGGACCCTGAATAATGTATGTAAGGCCGGACCCTGAATAATGAATGTAAGGCCGGCCCCTGAATAATGAATGTAAGGCCGGCCCCTGAATAATGAATGTAAGGCCGGCCCCTGAATAATGTATGTGAGGCTGGCCCCTGAATAATGAATATAAGGCCAGACCCTGAATGACGAATGTAAGACCGGTCCCTGAATAATGAATGTAAGGTCGGCCCCTGAATAATGTATGTAAGCCCGGACCCTGAATAATGAATGTAAGGCCGGACCCTGATTACTGAATGTAAGGCCGGACCGTGAATAATGAATGTAAGGCCGGACCCTGAATAATGAATGTAAGGCCGGCCCCTGAATAATGAATGTAAGGCTGGCCCCTGAGTAATGAATGTAAGGCCGGACCCTGAATAATGAATGTAAGGCCGGACCCTGAATAATGAATGTAAGGCCGGCCCCTGAATAATGAATGTAAGGCCGGACCCTGAATAATGAATGTAAGGCCGGCCCCTGAATAATGAATGTAAGGTTGGTCCCTGAATAATGAATGTAAGGCCGGACCATGAATAATGAATATAAGGCCGACACCTCAATAATGAATGTAAGGCCGGACCCTGAATAATGTATTTCAGGCAGGACCCTGAATAATGAATGTTAAGGCCGGCCCCTGAATAATGTATGTAAGGCCGGACCCTGATTAATGTATGTAACGCCAGACCCAGAATAATGAATGTAAGGCCGTCCCCTGAATAATGTATGTAAGGCCGGACCCTGAAAAATGAATGTAAGGCCGGACCCTGAATAATGAATGTAAGGCCGACCCCTGAATAATGAATGTAAGGCCGGCCCCTGAATAATGAATGTAAGGCCAGCCCCTGAAAAATGAATGTAAGGCCGGCCCCTGATTAATGAATGTAAGGCCGGCCCCAGACTATTGAATGTAAGGCCGGCCCCTGCCTGAATAATGAATGTAAGGTTGGTCCCTGAATAATGTGTGTAAGGCTGGTCCCTTAAAAATGAATATAATGCCTGACCCTGAATAATGAATATAAGGCCGGCCCCTGAATAATGTATGTGAGGCGGGCCCCTGAATAATGAATGTAAGGCCGGCCCCTGAATAATGAATGTAAGGCGGGACCCTGAATAATGAATGTAAGGCCGGCCCCTGAATAATGTATGTAAGGCCGGCCCCTGAATAATGAATGTAAGGCCGGCCCCTGAATAATGAATGTAAGGCCGGCCCCTGAATAATGTATGTAAGGCCAGCCCCTGAATAATGTATGTAAGGCCGGCCCCTGAATAATGAATGTAAGGCCGGCCCCTGAATAATGAATGTAAGGCCGACCCCTGAATAATGAATGTAAGCCCGGACCCTGTATCCTGTGTATGAGGTCAGCCCTTGAATTCTGTTTATGAAGCAGCGTCTGAGGTTGGCCCCTAGATCCTGCATATGAGGCCTGCCCCTGAATCCTGTGTATGAGGCCGGCCCCTAGATCCTGCATATGAGGCCTGCCCCTGAATCCTGTGTATGAGGCCGGCCCCTAGATCCTGCATATGAGGCCGGCCCCTAGATCCTGCATATGAGGCCTGCCCCTGAATCCTGTGTATGAGGCCGGCCCCTAGATCCTGCATATCAGGCCTGCCCCTGACTCCTGTGTATGAGGCCGGCCCCTAGATCCTGCATATCATGCCTGCCCCTAGATCCTGCATATGAGGCCTGCCCCTGAATCCTGTGTATGAGGCCGGGCCTTGAATCCTGTATATTAGGACGGACTCTGAATCCTGTGTATGAGGCCGAGGCCCCTAAACCCTAAATATGAGGCCGGCCCCTGAATTCTCTATATTATGACGACCTCTGAATCCTGAGTAGTAGTGAAGAAATAATTATTCTTCCACGGCGCTCACATCCACATAGATAACATCAGTCACCACATTAGTAGAATATGGGACAAAGCCTAAAATCCGATTTTTAAAAAACTTCAAAACTTGACGCGTTTCATGCCGGCACTTTATCGGGGGATCAGTTTGAGCGGGAAAGAACATTGGATTTAAACACTTGAAGTCAACATAATTGTCAATCAAATGTTTAAAATCCAACGTTCCTTTGCTGTCAAACTGATCCCTTGCTGTAGTGCCGCTGCAGGCACAAAACACGTCGATTTTTGAAGTTTTTAATAAATCGAATTTTAAGTTTTATTCCACTAATGTGGTGACTTTTAGTAACATGTGGATGTGAGCGCCGTTGAACAATAACTTTTTCTACACTACTCCTGCTCTTCCCCCGACACAAGCGCTTGTATTTCGGAGTTTAACCACCGGCCGCCCCAGGGACTCCGCAGTTTATCATACTTGCTGAGTGTTGCGCCTCTCGTGTTTGCACTTCCTGCAGGGTGACTGTAACATCTCGCCATTTCTTATGTTATGTACTTTACATCATTTGCTCCATAGCGGTTGCATTTTATGCATGAAATGTGTGAATGCGGCTAAAAAACACATAAAAGGAGCTCCCCAGGTAAACACAGCTACACGGGTGAATGGAGTCTGCAGTGACCTGACCAAGCGCGGAGCGGGGGGGAATGCGATCATGACGGACGTCTCCGCGCGACGGGACGACCTGCGACTCCGCTGTCACACTCTGCCTGATTAGCAGGTGATGCAGCAGTCAATGAGGCAGCAGTCCTCCTGCGGTCACTCGAGTGGCGCTCGGTGGTTATTACTGCTGGGAGCCGCCGCCGCCGCGCTGATTGGTGACAGCACCTTTGGGGTAACATTATCCGCGCAGAGCACTTGATTGACGGTGAAATCAGCGCGAGGACGATGATCAATAATAAGGCTCATTATTTCTAAGTGTCGGCGACTCCACTCGTGACCGCGCTTATTCCCTCGCCATCGCCAGGTAATTGCTCGCTCGCACGGCTCCTGGAGATCTCACAGAGGCAGGAGGGAATTTTGACACTTAATGTTCTTGTTCCTCCTCATCTCAGCTAGCTCCGCTTGCTGTCAGTGACTGTCAATACTCTCAGTTACAAGCAAGGGCTGAAGATCTGTCCCGACCTAATACTTGTCACAGCTGAAGGGTTGTTACAATGACAACGTTACACCAAAGATTCCGCTGTGTGGTAACCATAGCAACAGCTGATTCTCCCTAGCTGGTAACAATGTGTCAAGTTAAAACTGGATACAATTGTCACTTCAATAGGTCTCTGTTCACTTTGACCCTGGTTTGACCCAATTTGTGAAGAAATTTGGGTTTGGGACGTCTTGAGCCTGAATTTTTCCTCCAATCCTTTCCCTTACCCGAAGCTGGGGCAGTGTTTTTTTTTACAGTTTTTTAGGTGTTAATGTACCTATCGCCGTTGCTTTGCTCTTGGGGCGGCGTCACTTCCAGTTACCACCAAAAAAGGGTAACACTGCATAACAGACACCGGAGGGGATATCGAATATTGCACCATAAGTCATACCGCGCCGGGACGCAACGTGACGCTGAGAGGTAAGCCAACCCCTGAAACACCAAATTCAGGGGGGTCCGAATCGAACTACTTAGATTCAGGTCAAATTTGATGTTGACCCGAATACGAAGAGCAACACAAATTGTAACAAACCCTCAGCTGTGAATAGCATTAAGTCTGACTAAATGTTAACATTCAAGGGGTTGTCTCACTACAGGGATCGCTGCTTTTTTTATTAAAGATCTTGCAAAAACAAGTCACTTTGCAATATGTGTCCATTAGCAGTGTCCGACCTATTCCTAGATATCCCCTCTTGTATGGGCTGCATCTGCTCCTCAGGTCGCTATAGCTACAGACCTGTCCGATCTCTTCTGATAGGCTGTCAGCGCTGGTTGCTATAGCTACAGACCTGTTCAATATCTCCCGATGGGCTGTCAGCACTGGTCACTATAGCTACAAACCTGTGTGATCTCTCCTGATAGGCTGCCAACACTGGTTGCTATAGCTACAGACCTGTTCAATCTCTCTCATGATAGGCTGCCAGCACTGGTTGCTATAGCTACAGCCCTGTTCGATCTCTCCTGATAGGCTGCCATCACTGGTTGCTATAGCTACAGATCTGTTCAATCTCTCTCATGATAGGCTGCCAGCGCTGGTTGCTATAGCTACAGACCTGTTCGATCTCTCCTGATAGGTTGCCAGCACTGGTTGCTATAGCTACAGACCTGTGTATTCTCTCCTGATAGGCTGCCAGCGCTGGTTGCTATAGCTACAGACCTGTTCAATCTCTCATGATAGGCTGCCAGCACTGGTCACTATAGCTACAGACCTGTTTGATCTCTCCTGATAGGCTGCCAGCGCTGGTTGCTATAGCTACAGACCTGGCTTCTACTGCAGCCTAGTAGAAGCCAGTAAACACGCCCCTGAATTCAAAATGAAACCAAGAAAACAGGACTGAGATAAGAGGAATGAATGTAGTGAGACAACCCCTTTAATTTCTCCATTCATTGACAGCAAGCAGAGAGTTTGAAAATGAAGAGGAGCTGATGCAGCCCATACAAGAGGGGATATTTAGGAATAGGTAGGTTACTATTAATGGACACATATTGCAAAGTCTTGTTTTTGCAAGATCTTTAACATTAAAAGCAGCGATCCTTGTAGCGAGACTTCCCCTTTAAATATGTAAAACTTGATCCTGAGCTTTTCTTTTATTCTCGATCTATGAACCACAAGTCCGTGTTCTCAATCTCAAATATCACGGTCTCCGGTCCGATATAACCATTAATGGACTGGGCTTATATCTGACAATGAACTGGTGGCCGTCTAACCAGTGCAGGTAAACAGATCTCTCTCAGTCGGCGAGTGGGGTATCCTCTCGTACTCCTTGGGTCTTCCTGTGCCCGGGTGGACAGGGTATAACTGTGAAATAGTATCTGATTGACCTTACGTACCCAAGGGGATACGCAACGTCACAAATACACACCCAGGTCAGGCTGTCGACCCTCTAACGGGGACGATTTCCCAACAGATTGGCTATAAAGGCTATAAAGCCTAGCCGTGGGCGGATCCCTTGCATGCCCTAACGTCAGTGAAGAGTCTCATGATACTTTGCTGGGGCCACTCCTATTGAAATGGCAGCTAAAACGGCTGCTGGTTGCGGGAGACTTGCCAGCTCTCCCAGGATTCCGGGAAATCTCTCCTATTTGCAGACATTGTGGAAGAAATGGCAGGTTTCATTATGATAATAAACCTGATGTGAACACTACGGGGCTGAGCCAGAAGTCTGGTGCCTTTTCAGCCCGAAAACTGGCGCAGCCCCGTTTGCTCAATTTGTAACCAGGTGCACTCCAGTATCAGGCGCACTCCAATATCAGGCGCATTACAGAGCACCCGCAGCACTTTGTAATGCGCCTGACTTCGGGGGGCGGCTGGAGGCGGGGCGCACTACACCATACGAAGCTACACATTTATAGCTTCAGTCCGGCAAATCCAGGCCATTACTGCTGGAACAGGTAGAGCACTTTAAAAGTGATTTACCTGAGCCAGAAGTGTCGCTTTGTAGCTAGAAAGCGCTAAATCTATGACCCGCAGTAGAAGAGGTTCATAGATTCAGACGCATTCTACACTACTAATGCAAAAAAAAATGGTGCCTGGGTGCCAAAAATCATACATGTCGCCCTACATCTCTCA
The DNA here is from genome assembly GCA_025379985.1 of Phyllomedusa bahiana. Classification (NCBI taxonomy): domain Eukaryota; kingdom Metazoa; phylum Chordata; class Amphibia; order Anura; family Hylidae; genus Phyllomedusa; species Phyllomedusa bahiana. The sequence goes on along the minus strand of JAODAL010030372.1, from coordinate 15,495 downwards.
CAATGCATCACAGCCATGCTTTCTCATACCGTCAGATACCCCCCAGGTGAGCCGACTGAGAGCTAACAGGAAGGCGGTGGAGCTTTGAGTGAAGCTTGGGATGTGACTGGCGCACAGGCCATTATACAGCTGAGGCTCAACATGTCTGAACATTTGGTGTTTGAAGTCTTGGAATGCGGGCAGGTTTGAGCTCAGAGCAGATCATGATGGTAATTTGTGTCAGGTTCAGACACTGCAGACTCCCTTCCTTCTCCCGGGAAAGGGGTTTAGCAGGAGGTGTTAGGCGGTATATTCCCCTTTCAGGCTTGTTACAGGGTTCGGCCCTGGCTGATTGCTCTGTGCATAGTAGATCACAAGCCGGTGGCGATCCAGGAGATCAGCGCTGTCAGCGATGGAGACAGCACGACACCGAAACCGTCACCGAACACACCAGAAAAGGTAAATGAAATCTTTATGGAACAGGAAAGGAACATGCAGAAGGTGACACGGAGTCTGCCGCATCCCATTAGGTCTCCCGGAGACGTCCCTCTAATTATCTCGGCTGCCCTCGCTCCTCTCCACTCTTGCGCTTTCCTTATTTTCGTGTCTTCGTCCTCATTATTGGCGGATTCCCGCTCTCTGTGAAGCGTCTTTGCACCCACCAGTCTCATTTATTGAAATCTTTCTAAATTGGTTGATGTGGCCGGGCAGGAGATGTCAGGCTGTCAGCCGCCGCGAAGTGCGGAGACGACGTTACTCACAGATTTCTGCTGAATTTAAGAAGTTTAGAAAAGAAGGAAGGAGAAGAATTATAAGGAGGACAATATGGAAGAAAAGCTGAGACTGGGGGGTGACCTCGCTCTGGAGATGGCTGCAGTGGAGACCATAGATACAAGATGTGGAGATGTCACCTAAAGGGGAGACCCACCCTCATCATCAGGGATAAGGGTTTGAGAAGCTCTAGGGGCCATTCCTCCTGGATATCAGTGGTGGCTGGAGACCATAGATACAAAATGTGGAGATGTCACCTAAAGGGTAGACCCACTTTTATCACTGGAAAGAAGGGTTTAAGAAGCTCTATAGGTCAAATTTCCTGGACAGAATCAGCAATCTGAGCTCATAGATACAAGATGTGGAGATGTCGCTTAAAGGGGAGATCAACTCTTATCATCTGAAAGAAGGGCTTCAGAAGCTCCAGAGGCCACCTCTCTAGGAAATTAGTGTTGGCTGGAGACCATAGATACAAGATGTGGAGATGTAACTTAAAGGGAAGACCCACTCTTATCTGAAAGAAGGGCTTGAAGGCCTCTCCAGGGAATTAGTGTCGGTCTGAGCCCAAAATCACCAGAAGTGCAGATATCTCTTTCAAGGGAGATCCACTCTCATTACTAGAGAGAAGGGATTTCAGGAATCTGAGGGCCACCTCCCTGGATATCAGTGGTGGCCAGAGACCATAGATACAAGATGTGAAGGTGTCACTTAAAGGGGAGACCCACTTTCATTAATGAAGAAAAGCATTTAAGAAGCTCTATAGGTCACATTTCCTGGACATTATCTGTAGTCTGTGCTCATAGATACAAGATGTGGAGATGTCACTTAAAGAGGAGATACAATCTTATCATCTGAAATAAGGGCTCGAGAAGCTCCAGAGGCCACCTCTCCTGGAAATTAGTGTTGGTCTGAGCCCAAAACCATCAGAAGTGGAAATATCACTCTCATCCCCTCTCATTCTCTGAGAAAAGGGTTTTCAGGAGTGGCCGGAGACCATAGATACAAGATGTGGAGATGTCACTTAAAGGGGAGACCCACTCTCATCATCAGAGAGAAGGGTTTAGAGGGCTCTATGGGTCACCCTCCTGGATATCAGTGGTGGTCTGAGCTAACAGATACAAGCTATGGAGATGTCACTTAAAGGGGAGACCACTCTTATGATCTGAGAGAAGGGTTAAAAAGTCTAGAGGTCACCTCTCCTGGAAGTTTGTGGTCGCCTGAATCCATAGATACCAAGACTGTGGAGATGTCACTTAAAAGGGAGATAAACTCTGATCATCTGAGGGAAGGGCTTAAGAAGCTCTATGGGTCCTGGACACTGATGAAGTCCGGAGCTTAGAGACCACAACTGACCTCTGGTATCTATGAGATTGTCTTCTCAGTGTCCCCGTCTTCACCGCACCTCTTCCTGATTGGGGTGGGAGGAGGTCCTAGGCTCTGCTTCAGGTATTGATAGCTGAGATTTGTGCCCATACTCTGACCATAATGCATTGTCCACCAGATCCCATAGACATCTCTGAAGGATGAGACCATTCACTATTTATCAATAGATTTATCAATGTAAAATGCTTCATTTGGCAAAAATAGTGCAAATTGCATCATATGTCTCAAAAGACTAAATTCTGTGCAACCAGCTCTCCTGCATGCCAGGTAACATCACACAATCCTAAGGTGCCTGGAGCATTTTATGAGAGGTCCACACTCAACTTACCTGGGGCGCTGTGCTTAGTAAATGTGCCCCAATGTGTCGTACTATAAACTTGTGATGTGAGGGTTGGGATCTGGAGGAACATTCACACCCAGGTCAGGTTTATCACCCAACATCTGGTGGAGCCTTGTAAGGAAATTTAGGACCTGACTACACCCAGAGTGACCTCATGTCTGGAGGTTGCAGCCACGTTGTCCATCTAGAGTCTTTGACGCTGCATTGACTGATGTGGGTACAGAGAGGATGGTTTATATTTGAGTGAGGGTAATGGCCACTCCTGGGCCCAGCTAGGGAGAGGGACCCAATGCCTCCTCTGCCAAGACATTCGGGAGGATGATATAGGTTACTCCAAGGCGTCTGGATATTCCTCATAGATAAGTGCCTCCTCCTGATCTGTTATATTGTAAATATGGTAACATTGTACATTATAAATCATCACATTGTTTATTACATTCATCCAGACATCAGCATTGTCTTCTGTCAGTATTAGAACACTTTGTAGTATTATTTATAGCATCACTTGTTTTTTCTACTATTATCCTAATTCAACTCTCTATGGGAAACTTATCACAAGGCATTATGGGAAAGGAGCTGAGAAGCTCAAGCGCCCTCTATTGGACATAATCTTCCCTTTCTATGGGAAACTTATTAAGTAACGGAGAACAGCCCAAAGCTGGAAACTGGTGCATGAAGGAGGAAAGGTGCGTTTTGGACGGTAACCCTTAAAGGGGTTGTCTCACTACAGGGATCGCTGCTTTTTATGTTAAAGATCTTGCAAAAAAAACAAGTCACTTTGTAATATGTGCCCATTAAGGGTATGTTCACACGGCTTATTTAGCTGCGTACTTCGGTGCACATTTCACCAAGTATTGCGCTTTATACGGGGCGGAATGCTATGGATTACGCGTCCACCCCCCTGTGCGTACAATACAATCGTATTGTACGCGTGGGGAGAGAATTAACATGTCAATTGTTATCGGCCGCCACCCATGCTTTGGAATTACGCGCCGATCAGTGCATAGTTCCAAAATACCCGGTGTATTGCGGCGCCATGTCCTACCTATTCCTAGATATCCCCTCTTGTATGGGCTGCATCAGCTCCTCAGGTCGCTATAGCTACAGACCTGTTTGATCTCTCCTGATAGGCTGCCAGCACTGGTCACTATAGCTACAGACCTGTGTGAACTCTCATGATAGGCTGCCAGCACTGGTTGCTATAGGTACAGACCTGATCTATCTCTCCTGATAGGCTGCCAGCACTGGTTGCTATAGCTACAGACCTGTTCAATCGCTCATGATAGGCTGCCAGAACTGGTTGCTATAGCTACAGACCTGTTCAATCTCTTATGATAGGCTGCCAGCACTGGTCACTATAGCTACAGACCTGTTCAATCCCTCATGATAGGCTGTCAGCACTGGTTGCTATATATACGGACCTGTTCGATCTCTCCTGATAGGCTGCCAGCACTGGTTGCTATAGCAACAGACCTGTTCAACCTCTCATGATAGGCTGCCAGCACTGGTTGCTATAGCTACAGACCTGTTCAATCTCTCATGATAGGCTGCCAGCACTGGTTGCTATAACTACAGACCTTTTCAATCTCTCCTGATAGGCTGCCAGCGCTGGTTGCTATAGCTCCAGAACGGTGTGAACTCTCATGATAGCCTGCCAGCACTGGTTGCTATAGGTACAGACCTGTTCAATCGCTCATGATAGGCTGCCAGTGCTGGTTGTTATAGCTACAGACCTGTTCAATCTCTCCTGATAGGCTGCCAGCACTGGTCTCTATAGCTACCGACCTGTTCAATCTCTTATGATAGGCTGCCAGCTCTGGTTGCTATAGCTACAGACATGTTCAATCTCTTATGATAGGCTGCCAGCGCTGGTTGCTATAGCTACAGACATGTTCAATCTCTCATGATAGGCTGCCAGCTCTGGTTGCTATAGCTACAGACCTGGCTTCTACTGACGCCTAGTAGAAGCCAGTAAACACGTCCCTGGATTCAAAAGTGAAACTGAGAAAACAGGACTGAGGTGAGATGAATCAATGTAGTGAGACAACCAGTTTAAAGAGGTTTTTTTGATCTTGGACTTTATAAATAGGATTTGTAGGAACAGAAGAATCCAGCTCTCCAAGATAAGATCCAGCGATTTATTAAACATTTATTATAACAAATACAAGGAGACAGGGTATCAAGCAGCTCACACATTGCGGACTAAACTCGTGCCCATAATCATAGCCTGCTCCACCCCTCAAGCCCCAGGAGCCTGAAAGGGTCTCAATGAAGCAGCTCATTTTTTAGTTTCAACAGTCGTAATGTTTTTATTTTTTAAATCGCCGCAGTTGTATGGTGCTTGTTTTACGCGGCAGACGTTGTATTTTTTTTGTTGGGAGGGGAGGGTGGCACAGTTTAAGTTTACAAATAAATTACCACAGAATTTAAAAAAAAACAAAAAACATTTTTTTTTATACCATTCACAATTCACACTAAATAACCAGTGATATGAATTCTACAAGTTATTACGGTCGTGTGGACACCTAATATGTGCAAAATAATTTTTGATTTTTAAATATTTATTTTTATTTTATTATTTATTTTATTTCTTTTTTTTTTACACTTTTTTATGTTTTTTTTTTTTTTTTTTTTTTACTTTTTTTTTTCCCCTCAAGGGATAACTATTTAACATTTTTTTTTTACTCTTAGTAATGTATTAGCTTATTCATGCATGCTAATACATTACAATCGGAGTCATACTGATACAGGCAGCACCTGTTTAGTATATTATCCGACAGTATGTATGACAGTGCTTCACAAACGTTCATAAATGTGCTGAATCCTGACAGAAGCAGCAGAATTTTTTTTTACACCATTCACAATTCACACTAAATAACCAGTGATATGAATTCTACAGGTTATTACGGTCATGTGGACACCTAATATGCGCAAAATAATTTTTATCATTACATTTTTATTTTTATTTTATTATTTATTTTATTTCTTTTTTTCTACACTTTTTATGTTTTTGGTTTTCTTTTACTTTTTTTTAATCACATTAAGGGATAACTATTTTACCTTTTTTTTACATTAAGTAATGTATTAGCATATTCATGTATGCTAATACAATACAATCTGAGTCATACTGACACAGGCAGCAGTCAGGGCAGCACACAGTGTGCCCTGACCTCAGACTCCTATACAGACAGCCCTACTTTAAGTCCCCAGGGCTGACTGTATAGACGTTCCCCGGGCTCTGTTGGGTCACCGGGAATTCTGATCAGGGGAATGCCCTTTCATTATGCCACGGTCACAGACTGTGGCAATCAAAGAAGATCGGAGGTTTCCTCTGCTTCCTGGCATTGCAGAGACTGCACTAGGAACGGAGCTGTTAACTACAGCTCTGTTCCTAGTGCAGCTGCGGGACCGGGAGCCACAAACCCCCATTGTATGCAGCAACGTCTCTAGACAGTCATACTTCTTTGTAGTTTAGTATATTATCTGACAGTATGTATGACAGTGCTTCACAGCCGTTCATAAATGTGCTGCATCCTGACAGAAGCAGCAGAATTTTTTTATACCGTTCACAATTCCCACTAAATAACCAGTGATATGAATTCTACAGGTTATTACGGTCGTGTGGACACCTAATATGTGCAAAATAATTGTTAACAATAAATATTTATTTTTATTTTATTATTTATTTTATTTCTTTTTTTCTACACTTTTTATGTTTGTTTTTTGTTTTTGTTTTTTTTTTTACTTTTTTTTAATCCCATTAAGGGATAACTATTTAACACATTTTTTTTTACACTTAGTAATGTATTAGCATATTCATGCATGCTAATACAATACAATCTGAGTCCTACTGACACAGGCAGCACCTGTTTAGTACATTATCCGGCAGTATGTATGACAGTGCTTCACAGCCGTTCATAAATGTGGTGCGTCCTGAGAGCTGGGGCCGCGATTTACACACTGGGATTGTCACTATAACACCAGCAAAGTGATAGAAACTTATGTTTATCAATCTCGTTCCCAATCGGGTAGCCAGGGGCGTAACTAGAGAAACCGGGGCCCCATAGCAAACTTTTGGATGGGGCCCCCTACCCCCCCGCGCTCGCCTCCCCGACCATGAACATTTACCAGAACATGCAGTTCGATAATGTAGATAATACAAGGAGCAAATAACCTCACCATACATCTCACTATCATACTGCTACCAAACTGCTACCAAACTATACCAAAACCAACATTACCAATAACACTGCTACATATGGACCTGATTATACCGCCAGAACATGACCACAAATTACCACCACATAGTGACTGAATAATACCCTACAGTATTACTGATCAGCATACAAAAGACCAATAGTACCGCCATATAGTGACCATATAGTGGTATATACTAGTTTACACAGGCCCTGCAGACTGCATATAACCACCATATAGTGACCATATAGTGGTAGACACCAGTGTACACAGGCTCTGAAGACTGTATATTACCTCCATACAGTGACCATATAGTGGTAGACACCAGTGTACACAGGCTCTGCAGACTGTATATAACCACCATACAGTGACCATATAGTGGTAGACACCAGTGTACACAGGTCTACAGACTGTATATAACCTCCATACAGTGACCATATAGTGGTATATACTAGTGTACACAGGCTCTGCAGACTGTATATTACCCCATACAGTGACCATATAGTGGTAGACCCAGTGTAAACAGGCTCTGCAGACTGTATATTACCTCCATACAGTGACCATATAGTGTGATAGTACTATTACACAGTGCTCTGCAGACTGTATATTACCTCCATACAGTGACCATATAGTGTAGACACCATGTAAACAGTCTCTGCAGACTGTATATTACCTCCATACAGTGACCATATAGTGGTAGACACCAGTGTACACAGGCTCTGCAGACTGTATATTACCTCCATACAGTGACCATATAGTGGTAGACACCAGTGTACATAGGCTCTGCAGACTGTATATTACCTCCATACAGTGACCATAAAGTGGTAGACACCAGTGTACACAGGCTCTGCAGACTGTATATTACCTCCATACAGTGACCATATAGTGGTAGACACCAGTGTACACAGGCTCTGCAGACTGTATATTACCTCCATACAGTGACCATATAGTGGTAGACACCAGTGTAAACAGGCTCTGCAGACTGTATATTACCTCCATACAGTGACCATATAGTGGTAGACACCAGTGTACACAGGCTCAGCAGACATATAAGTGATTACAGTGTAGTTACGTCTTGTGACTCACAGGTGACGTTTCTGTATAAATCGATGACATTCCCTTTTGTATCTGCATCGGTACCAGGACCCCATGATAACTATTCCCGACCACGTGACCATCTCCAGTGAAGACACAAATATCTTAGAAGCCTCACTTTTCATGCCCCCTCCCTGGCTATATGGGGTGCATTTAGCAGGCAGGGATGTTATTACGCTATACAGGGCCCCAGATGAGGTCCAGGTAAGGTTGAGGCAATAGGGGCCCCACAAAGGCAGGGGGTTTTGGAAGCATATGGCCCCCTAATGGCATTTAAGCTGGGTTTTGGTAATAGGGCCCCCCATTAGATTTAGAGGCAGGGTATAGGGGCCATAATTGGAAGGTTTGGGTTTAGGTAGCTATAGGGCCAAATATGTAGGGAGGGAGGCCTTAGGTAGGCTATGGGGGCCCATAACAGGCAGGCAGGGCATAAGCAATTTTAAAGGGACTATATATAGGGGAGGCAGGGGTTTTGGGGGGATAGGGGCTACATAAGGCAGGCGGGTTTGGGGGGGGTACTACAGGCAGGCAGGTAGGGCTAAAAACAGGGGCAGGTAGGTAGGCTTAAAAACAGGCAGGCGGTAGGTAGGGGTATATACAGGCAGGCAGGTAGGTAGGGGCTATATACAGGCAGGCAGGCAAGTATTAGGGCCTATATACATAAGCATGGAGGTAGGTAGGCTATGATACAGGCAGGCAGGTAGGTATAGGGGCTATATACAGGCAGGCAAGTAGGAAGGTTCTATAGTAAGGCAGGCAGGTAGGTAGGACTATACATACAGGAGCAGGGAGGTAGGTATGGGCTATATGCAGGCTGGAGATAGGTATAGGGCTATATACAGGCAGGCAGGGTAGGGCTTATAGGGCTATAGAGGCAGGAGGTAGGGCTATATGCAGGCAGACAGATAGGTAGGGCTATATACAGGCAGGCAGGTAGGTAGGGCTATATATAGGCAGCTAGGTAGGGCTATATACAGGCAGGTAGGTAGGGCTATATACAGGCAGCTAGGTAGGGCTATATACAGGCAAGCAGGTAGGTAGGGCTATATACAGGCAGGCAGGTAGGTAGGAGCTATATACAGGCAGGCAGGTAGGTAGGGCTTTATACAGGCAGGCAGGTAGGTAGGGCTATATACAGGCAGGCAGGCAGGTAGGTAGGGCTATATACAGGTAGGTAGGGGCTATATACAGGTAGGTAGGGCTATATACAGGCAGGCAGGTAGGTAGGGGTCATATACAGACAGGTAGGTAGGTAGGGGCTATATGCAGGCAGGCAGGTAGGTAGGGCTATATACAGGCAGGCAGGTAGGTAGGGCTATACACAGGTAGGGGCTATATACAGGTAGGTAGGGCTAAATACAGGCAGGCAGGTAGGTAGGTAGGGGTCATATACAGACAGGTAGGTAGGTAGGTAGGTAGGGGCTATATGCAGGCAGGCAGGTAGGTAGGGCTATATACAGGCAGGCAGGTAGGTAGGGCTATATACAGGTAGGTAGGGCTATATACAGGCAGGCAGGTAGGTAGGGCTATATACAGGTAGGTAGGGCTATATACAGGCAGGCAGGTAGGTAGGGCTATATACAGGCAGGCAGGTAGGTAGGGCTATATACAGGTAGGTAGGGCTATATACAGGCAGGCAGGTAGGTAGGGGCCATATACAGACAGATAGGTAGGTAGGGGCTATATGCAGGCAGGCAGATAGGTAGGGCTATATACAGGTAGGTAGGGGCTATATACAGGTAGGTAGGGCTCAATACAGGCAGGCAGGTAGGTAGGTAGGGGTCATATACAGATAGGTAGGTAGGTAGGTAGGGCTATATACAGGCAGGCAGGTAGGTAGGGCTATATACAGGCAGGCAGGTAGGTAGGGCTATATACAGGTAGGTAGGGCTATATACAGGTAGGTAGGGCTATATACAGGTAGGTAGGGCTATATACAGGCAGGCAGGTAGGTAGGGGCCATATACAGGCAGGCAGGTAGGTAGGGCTATATACAGTCAGGCAGGTAGGTAGGTAGGGGTCATATACAGACAGGTAGGTAGGTAGGGCTATATACAGGCAGGCAGGTAGGTAGGGCTATATACAGGCAGGCAGGTAGGTAGGTAGGGGTCATACACAGACAGGTAGGTAGGTAGGGGCTATATGCAGGCAGGACAGGATTAATTAATATAAAAAAAATAAAATAAAATAAAAAGAAGAAAGCTCTTACTCACCAGCTCCACGCTCCCTCGCAGCTCGGCTCCCGGGCAGTCTGTGCAGCCCATGTCAGCACTGCGGTCCTGCGCCTAGCAGCCGAGCGGTCCTGTGTCTGAGTGCTCGGCCAGAGGGCCCGGACGTTCAGAGGCGGTATGCGCCGGGCCCCGCAGCTCCGGGTCCGCCAATAGTGAACGGTTATGTTCGTTGCCGGCGGGCGCAGGAGCCGCACTACCGGGGGAGCAGACGTGTCAGTAGCTGCCCCGGGGCGCGGGCCCCCTGAGAGCAGCTGCTTCGTCTGCTCCCCCTGTAGTTACGCCCCTGCGGGTAGCTGCAGAGTTATCATAGTAGTATCAGTGATTACAGACTCATCACAGCCGGCTGCAAAGAAAAGAAAAGCCATTACAATAGTATCTTAGTCAGGGGCGTTGCTAGGGTCCTAAAACATCCGGGGCTCGGGCCCTTTGTGTTTTTCCCGCCTCATTGTGAACTGCGGATGTTTTTTTACAGAGAAAAACCTTCTGTTCCTGTCACTAATTTTCTGCACATCCCACACAGATCCCGTCCATCTCCTCAGCAGTCACTGTACAGTAAAAATCACCAATGACAAATTTACTTTTTCAGAACTTCTCACCTTCATATGACAATACCCCTAAACAGTCACCAAAACATACAACTACACATGGAGCAAATCTACCAGACAAGTGATTGTTACTAAAAAACTCCTACAAAACCAAGACCCCAAACCATTACTACATAAGGATCAAATAATCCTGCCAGACCCTGAACAAACACAACCCCCACATGTGACTATCAGCTGTACACAGGCTCTGATTACATATACCACCGCCATACAGGGACCAGATAGTGGTAGTTACTAGTTGTATGTAGACGCTCTGCAGACATATAAGTGATTACACTGCAGTTACATTTAGTGACTCACCGGAGACGTCTTTTCTGATCAGCGTCGTTCACTTTCCCTTTTCTTCTCCATCCGGTTCTCTCCTTCATGCTGATTGCTCCCGGCCAATACTCGTCCCTGAGGATTTGGACACAAATATCTTAGAATCCTCACATTTCCAGCAACTCCTTAATTATAGGTATAGCAGTCCCCTAGTTAGGTATATAGGGGCACTGAAGCAGTATATGGGGCCACAGGCAGATATATGGGGCCACAGGCAGGTATATAGGGGCCACAGGCAGGTATATAGGGGCCACAGGCAGTATATAGGGGCCACAGGCAGTATATAGGGGGGCACAGGCAGTATATGGGGGCACTGAGGCAGTATATGGGGCCACAGGCAGTATATGGGGTCACTGAGGCAGTATATAGGGGCCACAAAAAGGTATATAGGGGCACTGAGGCAGAATATAGGGGCACTGAGGCAGCATATGGGGGCCACAGGCAGCATATGGGGGGCCACAGGCAGGGATATGGGGGCCACAGGCAGTATATGGGGGGCACAGTCAGGCATTATAGGGGCACAGGCAGGGATATGGGGGCCACAGGCAGGGATATGGGGGCCACAGGCAGCATATGGGGGCCACAGCAGGCATAGGGCCACAGGCAGGGATATGGGGGCCACAGGCAGTATATGGGGGCCACAGGCAGGAATATGGGGGCCGCAGGCAGGGATATGGGGGCCACAGGCAGGCAGTATATGGGGGCCACAGGCAGGCAGGATATGGGGGCCACAGGCAGGGGATATGGGGGCCACAGGCAGTAATAGAGGGGCACAGGCAGTATATGGGGGCCACAGCCAGTATATGGGGGCCACAGGCAGGGATATGGGGGCCACAGGCAGCATTTGGGATGGGGGCAAATGGGGGCACAGGCAGTATATGGGGGCCACAAGCCGTATATGGGGGCCACAGGCAGTATATGGGGGCCACAGGCAGGGAGTATATGGGGGCACAGGCAGGGATATGGGGGCCACAGGCAGGGATATGGGGGCACAGGCCGGATTATGGGAGGCACAGGCAGTATATGAGGGGATATGGGGGCACAGGCAGGGATATGGGGGCCACAGGCAGGCAATTATAGGGGCACAGGCAGTGTATAGGTGCCACAGGCAGTGTATAGGGGCACAGGCAGTTGTATAGGGGCCACAGGCAGTATATGGGGGGCCACAGGCAAGGATATGGGGGCCACAGGCAGTACTATGGGGGCCACAGGCAGGCATTAGGGGGGCACAGGCGATAGTATATAGGGGCAATGGAGAGCAGGGTAAACAGCTTTAAAAGGGATAACAACATATCATAGAACTCGCAACCTTGACTCCCCCGGCGAGCGCGCTCCGTCCTCTTCAGCCCGCGCTCCTCCGGCAGCTCCTCGGGCGCACGGCCTATGACGCCTGTGCGCCCGAGGAGAGGCAGCATCGCGATGACATCACATCATCGCGACACTGCCGCGGCGGGTCCTCGTCGCTGTGAGGACCCGGCGGCCCCGCAGTGTCGGACCCAGAGCTGGTCCGACACTGTCTGCGGAGCAGGCAGCGCTCGCTCCCTGCCCCGCAGAAGCCCGCAGCTGCATGTGCGTCCAGCGGACGCACATGCAGCTGAAGGGCCAGTCGGTGCTCCAAGCCCACGGCAGCGGCCTGGAGCCCGGGAGACTCGGGGCACAGGGAGTTTTATTCGGGGCCCGAGCCCCGAATAAAACAGCCTAGCGACGCCCCTGATCTTAGTGAATGTAGAGCATCGTAGTGATGTTGCTTGGTGGACCGTAAAGGGGAAGTCTCACTACAGGGATCGCTGCTGCTTTTTATGTTAAAGATCTTGCAAAAACAAATCACTTTGCAATATGTGTCCATTAACAGTGTCCTACCTATTCCTAGATATCCCCTCTTGTATGGGCTGCATCAGCTCCTCAGGTCACTATAGCTACAGACCTATTCTATCTCTCCTGATAGACGCCAGCACTGCTTGCTACAGCTACAGACCTGTTTGATCTCTCCTGATGGGCTGCCAGCGCTGGTTGCTACAGCTACAGACCTGTTTGATCTCTCCTGATAGGCTGCCAGCGCTGGTTTCTACAGCTACAGACCTGTTTGATCTCTCCTGATAGGCTGCCAGCGCTGGTTGCTATAGCTACAGACCTGTTAAATCTCTTCTAATAGGCTGTCAGCACTGGTTGTTGTAGCTACAGACCTGTTTGATCTCTCATGATAGACTGCCAGCAATAGTCACTATAGTTACAGACCTGTTCCATCTCTCCTGATAGGATACCAGCGCTGGTTGTTGTAGCTACAGACCTGATTGATCTCTCCTGATAGGCTGCAAGCGCTGGTTGCTATAGCTACAGACCTGTTCAGTCTCTCACGATAGACTGCCAGCACTGGTTGCTATAGCTACAGTCCTGTTTGATCTCTCCTGATAGGCTGCCAGCAATGGTCACTATAGTTACAGACCTGTTCCATCTCTTCTGATAGGCTGCCAGCGCTGGTTGTTGTAGCTACAGACCTGTTTGATCTCTCCTTTATAGGCCCGCCAGCGCTTTGGGTTTCTATAGCTACAGACCTGTTAAGTCTCTCATGAGAGGCTGCCAGCACTGGTCAATCTAGCTACAGACCTGTTTGATCTCTCCTGATAGGCTGCCAGCGCTGATTGCTATAGCTACAGACCTGTTCAGTCTCTCATGATAGGCTGCCAGCACTTGTTGCTATAGCTACAGACCTGTGTGATCTCTCCTGATAGGCTGCCAGCGCCGGTTGCTAAAGCTACAGACCTGTTCAATCCCTCATGATATGCTGCCAGCACTGGTCACTATAGCTACAGACCTGTTTGATCCTTCCTGATAGGCTGCCAGCATGGGGCTATAGCTAAGACCCGGCTTTATGCAGTTAGTAGAAGCCAGTTTCCCGTAAATCCCCGAAAAAGGCTGAGGTCAATGAATCTGTAGAGACAACCCCTTTAAGTCTCAGCGAGACCTTGGGTGTCGGCTGCTGCTGTTTGCAGAATATAGGTTGAGAGCAGCAAATAAAATTGAAACAGTGATCGATATATGATTAAAATTTGTTTAATAGAAGAAAAAACAAAATACATAAAAATCAAGTGAAAAAAATGTTTAGACGGCAAAATCTTCACCTGCATTATGGAGGAACGAAAATAAACTTACAATCTAAAAGCATAAAAATAAATATTTCATAAGATTTTACTTAGAATAAACCAAAGAAATATAAAAAAAAATGAAATTTTTTTATTCAATATTAAATTTTTATTCAAATACCATAAATGGACGCCCCAGGATGCGACAAGGGGGGGGACGTTCCAGTCACAAGAGGCCAAATTTGGCCATAGCGTCAGCCATAGGTACAATGACCAATGCAACATTTACAAACAAAGGCATTTATGCTGCTTATTCAAGCCGTAACTGCGAGACGGATTTCGCCCGCAGTTACGTTGAAAAAGGGGGGGACGGGGGCGCGGCGGGTGGTGCCTCCCGGCCCATGACATTGCTTTTTAGGGGTAAAACCGAAATAACGTGCATGTCCTTTCTCCCCCCGCGGCGGTTTCGCTGAGCGGGGGGGAGCGGGAACCCCATGTTTCTATGAGAAGGGATTACCTAATGACTGGGAGCTTAGGTACTGCACGCAAATCCGGCTCCAATCAGTCCCCGAATAAGCCGTGTGAAGAGGCCTTATCTTCAATCCCGGCTTTGGGGTTTTAGTTTTTGAATCCTGGGGTCGGTTTGGTGTAAGACGATGACCCGCACGGAGAGCTGCCGTCCCAGCTCAAAACCAATGCCCCCAAATCCATGAATAATAATAATTTAATTTTTCCCCCCCCATTTAGATATTACAAACAGGCAGTGATTATCCCATTTATGGGAGTTTGTGAATGCCCAAAAAATTTTTTAAGTGGGAAAAATAAAAATTTTTTTTTTCATTTTTTATATTTTTCATTTATTCTAAGTAAAACTTCTATCTTTTTACACTTCTAGATTGTAAGTGCAGTTCCATTCCTCCAGATGTAGGTCAGCGGGTCAGGACTTTCCATTCTGTATAAACTTATTAACATTTTTTTTTAATCATTTTTATCATTTTAATGTTTATATAATAAGGGAGACCTGTATGATCGGGTTTTTTACCCTTTTTCTGGTGTAAAATGTGGTAGGGGCGGTCTTGTGTTAATGCCTAATGAATGTGTTGGCGGGATTTTTCGAAGATCGCATGTTTAAAAACGCCCGTCATGAGGGGGTGTTCTGGGGGTGTCTGGGGGGTTCGGGAGGGTTTGGGGGTGTTCTGGGGTGTTTGGGGGTGTTCTGGGAGTGTTTGGGGGGTTTGGGGTGTTCGGGGTGTTCTGGGGAGGTTCTGGGGGTGTCTGGGGGTTCCCGGGGGGTGCTTTTTGGGGGTGTTTTGGGGTGTTCTGGGGTGTTCTGGGGTGTTCTGGGGGTGTTCTGGGGGGGTTCTGGGGTGTTCTTGGGGGTTTTTGGGGGTGTTTTGGGGGTGTTTTGGGATGTTTTGGGAGTGTTCTGGGGTGTTCGGGGGTTTTTGGGGGGGCTGGGGGTGTTCTGGGGGGGTTCTGGGGGTGTTCTGGGG
>JAODAL010030371.1:0-50057 GCA_025379985.1 Phyllomedusa bahiana | reverse complement strand
ATTATGTAACCAGCGGCTTGAAAACCCATGCCTTTTCCGGGTTTTCCCCTTATCAAACAAAGATCTGTTTATGTTAAAGGGGTTGTCTCACTACATTGATTCATCTTACCTCAGTCCTGTTCTCTTGGTTTCATTTTGAAGTCCGGTTCGCGGTTACTGGCTTCTCCTAGGCTGCGGTAGAAGTCAGGTCGGTAGCTATGGCAACCAGTGCAGGCAGCCTATCATGAGAGACTGAACAGGTCTGTAGCTATAACGACCTGAGGAGCTGATGCAGCCAATACAAGAGGGGATATCTAGGAATAGGTAGGACACTGTTAATGGACACATATTGCAAAGTGACTTGTTTTTCCAAGATCTTTAACATAAAAAGTAATCCTTGTAGTGAGACAACCCCTTTAAGCGCTGTGTGTAGCTACAATGTAGCCGAGTGGTTAACACTTCTGCCTTTCAGCATAGCCGTCCTAGGTTCAAATCCCTGTAAGAACCAAACATGTGGATTTTTTTTTCTCAATGTACATACCCGATTGAGGTTTCTTTTTTTTATTTGCACTGTTTGACTAATTACTAAGGAGCACAGAGGACGGGAGTAGAAATGAAAGCACCTGGGGTTGAACACTCACTCATCAGTGAGTGTGTGTGATTACTAAGCCTGGAAGAGACTGATAGTTGCTTGAGAAGAGAGGTGATGTCTGAGCATGTGCGACCAGGACTAAGGAGCTCCCATCACTGGTCGTATCTCCTGGAGATGAGCTGTACACTATGGATCACTAAGGGAGCAGCTAAAACAAAAATGGTGCAGAAATTTTAATAACGATGAATGGTGAAAATGTTTATTATTTAATTTGTAAGCTTCCTGCATCAATTTTACTTTCTGATGAAACCCCTTTAAGCCCCCGGGATCCTTGCTGCGGCACCAGTTGTGCAATGTCATAAACAAAACCAGGCAAAATATTTAGTAGGTAAAGCAATTATTTCCTATAAAGTTTCCCATGCATGAAGACTGGCTGAATATAAGGTATAATTATGCCTCCAGGACGGCTTTCCACCTTTAATAGAAAAATATTCCCTTTTAATGCAAGACATTACCGAATCTGGTGTCACGCAGGCTTTTTGACCCGCTGCCAGTAAGACTGGCACTTGCTCGGAGATTACACATGACTTTGTAATTTTTAAAGGAACCCTCCAACTCTGCGTACACTGAATTATGCTTCGTGCTCAGCCTGAGGAGGGAGGAACATGACACAGAAAATTACAGTCATGTCCCGCCCCCTTTTGTATTGCCCAAGTATAAAAAATGCTTAATTTTTGCCCAGAGCATCCCTTTATCTACAGGAAACGCTGGTAAATTAGGGATACTTTGCTTTACATGGATCAGACATCTGTGACGTGTTCTTCATTCACATCTGTAACAAATTTAGAATTCTGGAGTTCTTATAAACAAGAAGCAATGGACTGTGGGAACTTAAAGGGGTTGTCCCATTTCAGATATTGATGGCATATTGCTGGAATGTGCCAATGTCAGATAGGTGCCCACTGATTCTAATGGAAATGTCCCAACCACCTGTGTTCAAAACAGAGAGGTTTAAGGGCTTGGAGATAAGTGTGGGTCCAAGAAGTGTGACACTCACCGATCTGAAACTTATGGCATATCCAAGCAATATGCCGTCAATGTCTGAAACTGGAGAACTTCTTTAATGAAAAGTTGCATAAACTGTTGTCCGTGTCAAGGACCAACCAGAAGAATTCTAAATCCAGCTCTGAAGAATCAACTAATAATCAATAATTACAAAGTTACTTGACATCTTATGTACAGACAGCATTCCCCTCCCCCTCTGCGCCATCGGGGGCGAGTCCTTCCTCCCCCTCTCCCACATAAGGCGCCATCGGGGGCGAGTCCTTCCTCCCCCTCTCCCACATAAGGCGCCATCGGGGGCGAGTCCTTCCTCCCCCTCTCCCACATAAGGCGCCATCGGGGGCGAGTCCTTCCTCCCCCTCTCCCACAGAAGGCGCCTATCGGGGGCGAGTCTTCTCCCCCTCTCCCACATAAGGCGCCATCGGGGGCGAGTCCTTCCTCCCCTTCCCACATAAGGCGCCATCGGGGCGAGTCCTTTCCTCCCCCTCTCCCACATTAAGGCGCCATCGGGGGGAGTCCTTCCTCCCCCTCTCCCAATAAGGCGCCATCGGGGGGCGAGTCCTTCCTCCCCCTCTCCCACATAAGGCGCCATCGGGGGCGAGTCCTTCCCCCCCTCTCCCACCTAGGCGCCATCGGGTCGAGTCCTTCCCCCCCCCTCTCCCAACTAGGCGCCATCGGGGTCGAGTCCCCTCCTCCACCCCTCTCCCAACTAGGCGCCATCGGGGCGAGTCCTTCCCCCCCCCCCCTCTCCCAACTACGCGCCATCAGGGCGAGTCCTTCCCCCCTCCCTCATACGCACATAAGGGCAGGAGCTCCCTCAAGGGGAGATGAACAGACAGCCTTCTGATACCATAAGTATCTTGCTTAATGCTGCAAGAGATGATCATGACGACCCTCTGCCAATCTACAAAGCCCACTATTCCTTTAGTTTAAGATTCACAAGCCAAACATCCAACAAGTTCCTAGTTTACTCATGTTACAAAGTGCTACCTGCGTAGACCTACCTCCCCCCCCCCCCCAAGAAAAAAAAAAAAAAACATACAACGGCTGAAAAAACAGCGCCTACTGGCGAGCTGCCTATTTCTGTCCGGCCCCTATTTGTAAGGCAAGTGATACCAATCACCCGATTGTATCAGGGCAGCAATTCCCTGTAAAAATCAATATAAAAGGCTCCAAAGTGAAGTCTCACTTTAAGAGTCCAAACTGTGACAAAACTGTGCAATAACACAGCGTAAAGGAAAATGTATTTTTGGCCATGGCCGGCATCGCACAATAAAAGTGATCCGTCAGCGTTTGTGGTCTGCTGCCCGCTAGGAATGTGGACATGGTCTGGCTCCAAATTGTTTCCAATGATCACCCAAGCTTAGTCTTGTGTCATGCTGCCATCCTGGACAAAAGGGGCATTAAAAGTAAAAAAAGGAAAAACAAAGAAAAACTGGATACCCACCCAAAGATCCGAGGCAGCTGCTGTCAGCACATGGCTGCCAATATCGTAACCTGAAAAACATTCCCCTACCCAGCGTCGCTGGCGAAGGAGGGGGGTGGACTGTAAAATAACCTAAACTTGTCAAAGTTTTTAATTATTAAAATGACGTTTTCCTGCTGATAAAGGTGGTACATAGATTTGCAACTGATGTTCTTATCATTCCATCCAAAATAAAAAGTGAATATTCTTTATTAAAAATCTATCATTTTGTGTACACAGCTCCTACGCAAAACAATGGGCCTCATTTACCAACACTGTCTAGGCCTACACAGCACAGGTTGTCCGTTGGATTTTCAGTGGTTTTAGTACATAGAAACTGCTGGAAATCCGACAGAAAACAGTTCACATAGACTTCAATACAAAAATGTGTAGCCTACACAGGTTGTTTTTCAAAGCTGTCGTTTTTTTAAAACATGTTGTAAATTGCGACGGCGTCCGGCTGAAAATTTACTATTGAGGTCTATGTCAACCGGCGGGCGGGTTTTTGGATGTTTTTTGGCGCGGATCTGCTGAAGAACTGCCCAAGTGTTTAAACAAGGCATAGACATTTTTAAAAACCAGTGAAACTGCCTGAAAAACCAGAAAAAAAAAAAACACCAAACAAAACAAAAACCACACAAACCAAAAACTAGAAGGGCTTGTCTCCACGGCAAGGGTTATTGTCCGGTTTTTCAGACGGCTTGCGGTTTTACAAACTGTCTGTAAACCGTCGTGCAACGCTCACTCACAGACTTTAATAGAAAATCCGTGTAGCAGTCCCCACTGCACGGATTTTCCGTCGCATGGTTTCTTACACTGCCAGCGGTCCAAAAAGCTAAGAAAATGTTCATTCTTCTGCCCAGTTTTCGGGCAGAACAGGAACATGTGGGTCAGAAGGGGGACGGCTTGAATCCGCAAACCGCTGCCAAAAGCCGTCCCCCTGCGTGGCAAAAAAAAGACTAAATACCGGTCAGGAAATCCGGACGGTATTTGGTCTTTGCTGTGTAAAAGCACCCGAAACCACCCAAAAAAAACTGGTCGGAAACCCAGCCGATTTGGACAAGAAAAAAAAAAAAAAAAAAAAAGACAAAATACTCAGGATCAAAGTGTTTTTAGGATTTGGTTTCAGACGAGTTTTTGTCCTATGCGGTGTAGACCTAGCCTAAGGGTATGTTAACACGGTGTAATTCAGCACATAACTGCGCTACAATATGCCCGAATTATGCCCCGCAAATACGGTAATTCATAGCTCTCAAAGAGAGCTATGCATGCTTGCCGTTTCCCCGGCAAGAAGTGACTTGTCACTTCTTCCCAGCGCTTCCGGAAAAAGTGCCCATCAGTGGGCGTGCACACAACACGCTGCTATAACCCTGCAATACGCCGTGTGAACATACCCTTTATCCCACAGGCCGCAGCAATTCTGGATTTTTGTTGCTTTCTTCCAAGAGTCATAACTTTTATATAAAAGAGGGCTTATTTTTTTGCAGGACAAGATGTACGTTTTAACAGTACCATTGACCGTACCATATAATGTACTGAGAAATAAAAAAAATTCATTGTGGCATGGAACATGGAAAAACTAAAGATGCTATCGTGCTATTTTTTGTCGGTGCTTCGTTTTTGTGGAGCTCAGTTTTCGGTAAAAGTGATATCCTACATAAAAAAAAAATAATAATAATTTGCTTTGCATGTCCATTTTCTGAGACCAATAAATTTTCCTTCTGTAGAGGCAGGACGACCCAAAAGAAAAAAAAAAAAAAAGCACAATTTTAGCTTTTTTTTGTGATATTTTTATGGCATTCACCGTACGAGACAAATAATATTATATATAAATGGATCAGACTTTCATGGATGCAGTAACACCAATTTACTTTATTTGTGAAATGTTAAAAATTTAAAAACACACCTTTTGCCATCTATAAAAAAAAATTTTCCTGAATGTTTTTAATTAAAGCCCCCTAGAGTGGCTAATCGTTGAAGATGAGACCACTTGATTGCTTGTCCCGGCAGAGTTGGTGAACATCCCGCCGCCAGCAGGCAGTTCTTTAAATGACCGCGGCGCCAGAGTAGCGCTGGTGCGCTTCTCTGGCGCCGCCGGGCCGCTCCTACAGGCGGGTGAAGCACCTGCTCGGCGAGTTTCACCGACTTGTGTGGCCGCAGCCGCACAGTCAGTCAGCAGCTGCACGCTCCGTGCCAGCTGCCGTACAGGGAGTAGGCAGGAGGGATCGTTCCCCTCCTCCCTTCTCCCCCTGTATGTACAGCGCTGTACATACAGATCAGCATTGCAGGGCGAGAGACGCGCGGCTGCACTCACTCCCCCTGCGACGCTGAGTCGGTCGGCCGGGAGATGTCCAGACCTGGACGCGCTGCAGGGAGCCTGGTGAGGTAAGTGGCTTTTATTATTTTATTTTTATTAGCTATAGGGGGGCTCTACCTGGCTATTAGGGGGCACTACCTGACAACAAAGGGGGCATCTGCCTGACAACAAAGGGGGCATCTGCCTGCCTGTAAGGGGCACTACCTGGTTATGGGGGGCTACTACCTGGCTAGAGAGGGCATCTACCTGGCTTTCTTCCAAAGCCATTATGCAGTTAGGTGGAGTGGGTGTGGCTTTTTGAAGGGGCGTGGCACACCGGGAAAGATGGGCGTGTCCATGCAAGTTTTTTCTCCTGCTTTTCCACTTTCAAAAGTTGGCAACTATGCTGTAGTTTAATCATTTAGATACCGCGGTCGCATTTACTGCAGTGTCTAATTGGTTAAATGGTCGGGATCGAAGCTGCTACAGGGTAAGCTTGTTGCCAGCGGCCGCTGTATACGGAGCTAGGTCAGCGCATGTGCCTGCTCCAAGCCCCCATAGTGCCTCCATGACCCGTATATCAGTCAGGGAACATTAAGAGATTATTTTCTGTACACAGCTCCTATGCAAAACAATGGGCCTCATTTTTTTTTTCAAACCAATCAGAGTTCAGCTTTCATTTTCCTTAAGCAGTACAAGAAATGAAAGCAGAGCTCTGATTGGTTGCTATGGGCAACAAAGACCGTCTTAATGCATGAAGCCTATGGCGTTTCCATAGTTAAGGACTACAGTCCAACCTTATGTATTCTGAGCCAGCAATCATACCTCCTACTGTTCGTCTCTTACTTCTGGCTATCCTAACTTCTAGATTGTAAGTGGTGGTCAACACAGGACTTCTCCTGTAACATTACCCAAATTATTTTTGAATGTTTATAATAGATGATTGTACCCCATTTTTTCTTTCAAAATGGTTCAGACCATTTGAAATGTGCACTTGGACTGTACCAAGCCTTAAAGATGGTGGTAAAATTCATAGTGTGCTCTTTCCCCTCCCAAAAATGCTCAACAACTTGAGGCAGATCAGGGCTGGTAGAGGCCCACTGGCAAAAAAACAAACAAAAAAAAACGTTTGGCTAACTATTGCACATGGCGGGGGAGGGCGGATGTCAACGATCTTGTGCATGAGGACAGCCACGGATTATTTTGGGGAAACCAAGGATCTGTATGAAGAGAAGTGGAGCTAGATATATCTGGCAGCTGCCCATCTCTATCTTCCTACAGTAAAAGAATAGAAATATAGGAATAAAAATTTAGGAGCTGTTATTTGGTCACTGTATATTGGTATTATTATTGGGAACTGCATGGTGCTATCTACATAAGGACTGTGCGGCACTACTAAACCACTGTACAGCGCTATCTAGATAAGGACTGTGCGACACTAACCCTTAGGCACTGTACAGTGGTATCTGCATACGTATTGCACGGCACTGCTACTTAAAGAGGACCTATCACCTCCAGAGAAACGTCATGAAGTAACAGAAGACTAAAATACAAACACTTTCTCAAATATGCTTCATTAGGTAAATCAAAGCATTTCACCTGTAATTCAATTTAAAAAAAAAAAAAAACGCCGGCCCTTTAAGACAACTCCGAATTCGGGCCAAGTCGGCACCTGACAGCTTGATGAATCACCAAGTTGATAGTTGTGTGAAAGTAACTGCTTCTGAGCTGGAAGAGTCCACTGTGCAGGGGGAGGCCTGTAAGGCCATGTTCACACGGCTTAAAATGGGCCGTATTTCGGTCCGTAATTACGCGCCGAAGTGCGCCAATTACGGGCCGAAAACGGCCCATTCATTACAGTAATTCACAGTTCTCATAGAGAACTATGGATTACGTCTCCTCTCTCCGGCCGGCGAATCCGCCGGGCGGGGAGATAATTGACATGTCACTTTCTAGCGGCGTATACGCGACGCTAGCAGTGATTGTCTATGGGCCGGCGAAGTGCCGGCCTCCGCTCACTCCCCCGCTCCGCCCCCGTCCACACGGCGTAATTGCGTCCCGCAATTAAGCCGTGTGAACATAGCCTAAGTCTACATCATGTGCACACTAGCAGCAGTGTAATATATATACCTGTGTTCTATGGAGGAGGAGGCTGAAGCAACAGGTAAACTCTGTCACACTATGTTGTCAGAGTGCTGTGCATGTAGTGAGAGACTCAGATGACCATGTACAAGCAGCTATGCCCTCAGCATCCCCTGCACACCTGGTCTCTATCTAAAACCTATCCCCCTGTAATACTGAGGTAAATTCTCTGAATTGCTAATGACATGTATTTGAGAAAAGTCTTATTTCATCTACTATCAATTTTTGTGTGGAGGTGATAGGTACTCTTTAAGCACTGTACGGTGGTATCTACATAAGGACTATGTAGCACTACTAAAGCACTGTATGGTGATATCTATATAGGGATTGCACGGCACTACTACTTAAAGGGGTTGTCTCGCTACAAGGATTGCTTTTTATGTTGAAGATCTTGCAAAAATAAGTCACTTTGCAATATGTGTCCATTAACAGTGTCCTACCTATTCCAAGATATCCCTTCTTGTATGGGCTGCATCAGCTCCTCAGGTCACTACAGCTACAGACCTGTTGGATTTCTCCTGATAGGCTGCCAGTGCTGGTTGCTATAGCTACAGACCTGGTGTTCTCAGCAGCTCATCACTGCCAGTAAACATGCCTCTGAATTCAAAAATGAAACCGACAAAACAGGACTGAGGTAAGAAATCGATGTAGTGAGACAACCCCTTTAAGCACTTTATGATGGTATCAAGATAAGGACTGTGCAGAACTACAACTTAGGCACTTTATGGTAATGTTTACATCTGGATTATGTGGCACTACTACTTAGGCTCTGTATGGTGGAATCTACATAAGGACTGTTCTGCCCTAACATTTAGGCACTGTATGGCAATATCTACATAGGAACTTTGTGGCACTGTATAGTATATTACTTTTTGCACTGTATGAATGATGGCGAAATCATATAGCACTAATATCACAGCAACTCCATGGTAGTGTTGTTTGGCAAACTTACGATGCTGTTCTTTAAGCACTACATGGTTTGGTGCTTGCAATTACGCAGTATATGGTACACCTTTTTGCAGACACTATGGCCGTATACAACATAGGGCAGTGGCACTACCAGGATGTTCTGCACAGAGCACCTTGTATCTTCAGGAGATGGTCAAGTCCATCCAACACACCAAGATATGTTGCCAACACTCAATCAGTAAATGTGACCCCCAATGATCATCAGTGCAAAAGGTGTCCATACACCCTCAAGAGCTGCTGGCCGAATGAGCGTTTGATCAATACAGACTCCCCAAAGCACATGCATGCTCAGCCGAGCGTGCATTTGCTTTCATGGGAGACAGTAGAGAAAGCCGCTGCCAGATATTCCTGGCAGTGGTTTATCTGAAATTCATCATGTCATTCCCCCTGACATCAGTTTGGGGGAAAAGTCCAAAGCCTTCATATGCATTAGACAGAAGACTGGTCCCACTAGAATCAGCAGATTCAACCAACCATTGCTTGATGTGTACGAGGGCCAAAGGTTATAGCACAGTGAGGAATTTTTTTATTATTTTTACTGAGGGCACCAGGTCATCAATGGCCGACCATGTGGTCTTCACAAAAGTGGAGGAAATGGTAAACCAAGCAACTCGCCACTTTCTGCGCCCCGCCACAACTGTCTACTACATCAGTCAGCGGGGTCACAGCAGCCGAGGGTTGTACTTCGCAAGTTCTTCATAGTTTTCCTAAAAATCAACTAGTATCAATGGGAACTGGTAGATGCCAGATTATCAGACATTCTGGATTAGCAAACAACCATAGAAAAATATGTCAAACTCGCATGTAATGGTCAAGAACTATCAGGAGGAAATATAAAAAAGTTTGACTACAAACTTTAGGGAAATTTCCAAATTGGTTCACTCCAGATGACACTGCATTTTGGTTCTGGATTAGCAGATGCCAGATTAAAGGAATTTTGCATACATTTATTCAGAAACTGCCACCGTACCTTGCAAATGTTTTAATAAGGCTCTTGTGCTGTTTCCATGTGCAGATATAAGAACCCTTTTCCCTTTTTTGATTTCAGGCGCAATCTCTTCGTCCCAGTAGGGCTGGAGCCTTTCCAGAACTTGTTTCAAACTCTCAGATTTGGGCAGTTTATCCTTCTGTATGTCACAACACGTATACCTCCGATCCGTATGGATCTCGTGATAATAAGGATGACTCTCATCAATGGGAGGAGGGGCGACATCATAACTCCTCCGCCACATCTTCACCTGCTCTTCTCCGTGGTTTAGGGCCAGTTCGGCTCGGTTGAGACCAATGAGCGCCCCGTAATGTCTCTCATTGAGCCGCCATGAGCTCCGTATAGGGACCCACTCTTGCCCAAGCTCTTGCAATATTAGCCAAGCTGTTTGGATGGAGCGGCTCAGAATTGACGTGAAGACCAAGTCGAACTCAAACCCCAGAGACTTTAAATGCTTTCCGCACATCTCAGCTTCTCGAAGTCCATCCTCGCTTAACTTTTGGTCAACCCAACTGCAAAATCGGTTCTCGATGTTCCAGGCACCTTCACCGTGCCTCAGCATTACAAGTTTATACTTAGACATGTTGGGTTTTGTAGTTCACGTGCCCAGGGCCGAAGGTATGATCCAAGGTGTCCACCTGATAAAGAAAAAGAGGCAGAGCATATTATGTCTTATCCTCTAGTCACATCCAAAGCAGCACTGAAATTCCAAATTTCTACCATACCCCTAAGCGTAGCTGTGCCTGATAAAAACTGCACATCTCACACAATGCACTGTAAACCACCCAAAGCAATGACTCTGGAAACTTTAGGGGCCACTTAAGCTTTTCCAGGTGCCATTTTGACTTTTTTTTTTTTTTTTTTTTTTTTTTTTTTTTAAGTGTACCATCAATAGGCAATGACTAAAGATAGTGTTCCCTTTTAAATACAATATCAAAACGATGGCTTAAAGGGGTGTTCCCACCACAGACTTTGACTACATGTTGATAGGATATGATATTAAAGTCTGATGGGTGCTACCTCTGGGACCCTGCCCTGTCTCGGGAAAGGACCCCTGAGGGCGTCAGCTTATAATGGAGAGTTGGTCACGTTTGTGCAGAGTTGTGCACAAGGGTGACCAGCTCTCCATTCGGATACAAAATTTTCAGGCCCATTATATATGCGGGTCCCACTTAATTTGGAAACGGGCCCCCGAAAGTTTTGGCTCAGAATAGAGAGCTGGTCGTGCTTGTGCACAACTCTCTGCACAAACGGAACCAACTCTTCATTCTAAACCGAAATCGACAGGGATCTGTTTCCCAAGCAAGAGAAGTGTCCCAGAGGTGAGTCCTGTACCCATCAAACTTTGATGGCATATCATAGCAATATGCCATTAAAATCTTTAAATGGGTCCAGAGATCCCAGGACTGTGACATAATAGATTGTATCTTCCAGTCGTCAGTCAGGCCTATCTCCTTATCTTATAGCGTCCTTTGATAAGAATCACCTTTTATATGACCATAAATGTCATCAACTACTACTGGTTTTACTGACGTTTAGCCAGTAAGGGATTATAAAGATATTTTATTATCTTCTATTACCATAATGTTTTCTTTCACCAAAGCTGTAATCTGTAAGTGAGCCTGGCTACAACTGTTCAACCTCCCTGCAGTGCCTCCACAGGGGAAATTAGGTATTACACATTGCTCTTTAGAATCAATGAACTGCAGAACCAGCAGAGAGCGGCATAATCTTTCTAGTTCTCTTTTCTGGCTAAATTATGAAGTTCACAAATAAAACAGGTTTCCTAAACAAGACAGCCCCTTTAAACTTTACAAACAATCCATTCCCCTTAACACAGTACTTTGTGCTCCAGGGGGGGCTGGGAGCTCTGGGAAATAAGGCAATGGAGCTTGATACCTTGTCTTGGTTCTTGGGGTCCTAGAGGTTGGATATTATCTTTAAAAATTGTATTAGAAGTATTTGATAAGGTATTTAAAGTGACAGAACATCTATATTGCACAGGCTTCTCTATCACCTAATAGAATCTGACATTCATGAACCCGAAATATAGGGAAATGGGGTTTGAAAAAATTTTAAAAAAGAAGCCCAGGCTAAAAAATACCGATCCAACTACTCCTAAACAACGCAAACTTGAAGCTATGTACATTTTCCGATCTAGAAAATTTTATTCCAACAATAACTAAAAAAAACAAAAAATTTATACAGATGTAGCAGAATGCAGTTTGTTGTTAAACTTTTGTAAATCTTATAACCACCCCAGACAAAATACCAAGCCCAGTGGAGAACCAAGAAAAAAAAAAAACTGATCAAGCCAAAAATCGGGGGGCCAACAGATCCCCCGAAAAGCAAAACTGACCCCGACCAGACCTAAAATGACAGACAACTGACCCCAGACCAACCCCCGTAAAAACATACGACCCCCGACCAGACCCCTGTAATCAAAACAGACCCCAAACTAACCCCCCCCGTAATACTAAGGACCCCAGACCAGACCCCCTGTAATGCATACTGACCCCAGACCAGACCCCCTGTAATGCATACTGACCCCAGACCAGACCCCCTGTAATACATACGGACCCCAGACCAGACCCCTGTAATACATACGGACCCCAGACCAGACCCATGAAATACATACGGACCCCAGACCAGACCCATGAAATACATACGGACCCCAAAATTTGACCCCGGTAAAAAACGGACCCCAGACAAAAAACCCAAAAGAAAAACATACCCCAGCCCACACCAGAAGCCTAAAATAAACAGACGACAGCCCTAGCACTTAAAGGTCAATTTGCCATTACCTGCCATAGAATAGATAGGGAGGTTAAAGGGTACCATGTAAATTATGTATTTACCATGAATTGAACACATCCTTACAACCACTGGATGGCGAAGCTTCGGCCAAGCATGGCTCCATCTCAACAACATCTAGACTACCCCTACCATGTTAGAGCCACCACGATCGATCGATCCTGTCTGCAGGGGTAACGTAGTATTATAGTATGGCCACCCACCATATGATACCTGCCCAGCCCAAAACCACCACAGCAAGTGTCACCACTTGTTAATGTTTCCCCGATCTGGACCACATAAGGGTGCCCCCTCCATGATACCTATATGCCCTTCAATCATTTACAGAGCCTGTCACTTTAAGGGTTCGTTCAAAGATAGAGACTTGTCTATGGAAGAAAGTCTTCTGCACCAGCCTGGCCAGGATCAGCAGTTTGTGCCACTAGCTCTACAGACCCACTGGGAAATATATTGCCAATATTGAGAGCGTAACCCAAGGAGCGTGGCAGCCACCAGGACTTTTTTGGGCTATGTCTAGAGATGCGATTGGCACGGTGACTCAGTGATTAGCACATTTGCCCTGCAGCGCTGGGGTCCTGGAGTTTGTATATTCACCTCATGCTATTCATGGGTTTCCTCTACTGCTTAGTCACATGACTTGGCCCTAGTATGTATGTAAGATATGTGCAATTATGGGCCGACTGGGGACATAAAACCAAATAGAACCTCTCTGCAGCGCCGCAGAATATGTTGCCGCTATAGAGGCAACAGAAAATATGGCGTCCGAATGTCTTCGTTACTATAGTGAGGATCTACAATATTTGCCAGGCCCTTGACACACTCAGAACCTGACAAGCTACATGGTGTCCAGGAAGCGGGAAAAATGAATCGCTGTCTTCAGTAAAACATGTAAATTAGATTATGGGCCGACTAGGGACAAACCAATCAGAATCTCTCTACAGACAGTTAGGCATATAAAAACAGAAAATATGGCGTCAATGTCTGCATTACTATAGTATAGTATCTACAATATTTGCCAAGCCCTTCACACACTCAGACCACAATAAACGACTTCCCACTAGTCAAGTCCCAGGTCAGGAAGCTGAGATATGAGATGCTGTTTGTCCTCATGTCTTTAATGTATTTACATTAGATTAGGGGCCGGCTGGGAACAGAAACCAATTAGAATCTCTCTACAGCGCTACAGAACATGTTGGCGCTATAAAGGCAACAGAGAATATGGCGTCTGAATACATCTCCGAGTTATTACAACAAGGAGCTACAATATTTGCTGAACCCTTGACAAACTCCGACAATCTACAAGTCCCCTTTAATCAAGTCACACAGGGGTCCAGGAAGCGGAGATATGAGATGCTGTTTTTCCCCATGTCTGTAAGATATGTACGTTAGATTATGGGCCGACTAGGAGCAGAAACCAATTAGAATCTCACTACAGCGCCGCAGAATAGATTGGCGCTATATAGGCACCAGAAAATATGGTGTCTGAATGTCTGCGTTACTATAGTGAGGCTCTACAATATTTGCCAAGCCCTTGACACACTCAGACCCTGATAATCTACTAGTCCTCTCTAATCAAGTCACACAGGGGTCCAGGAAGCGGAGATATGAGATGCTGTTTTTCCCATGTCTGTAAGATATGTACATTAGATTATGGGCCAGCTAGGGGCAGAAACCAATTAGAACCTCTCTACAGAACATGTTGGCGCTATAAGGGCAATAGAAAATAAAGGCGTCTGAATACATCTCCAAGTTATTACAATGAGGAACTACAATATTTGCTGAACCCGTAACACACTCAAATAACATTGTAGAAATAGGATGAACTCCAGCACTCGTGCTCAGGATATGAAGATATTTATAAAAGATGCACTTTTATTGAAGAAGCTTTAAAACCAAAGCATAAAAGCAAATTAACGCTGCCAAGTTTACGCTTTTCAGGCCAGTCCAGTCGGCCCTTAGTTGTAACTAAAGAAAAATTATTAGGACTTGCTATTTCAGTTACGACTAAGGGCCGACTGGACTGGCCTGAAACGCGTAAACTTGGCAGCGTTAATTTGCTTTTATGTTTTGGTTTTAAAGTTTCTTCAATAAAAGTGCATCTTTTATAAATATTTTCATATCCTGAGCACGAGTGCTGGAGTTCATTCTATTTCTACAATACCATTATTTGGGATATCTAAAGCCGGATATTCATCTCCCTGGAGCACCGTGTGTAGAGAGATGTTGTGCGGTTTATATTCAGAGAAGAACTACTGGTGAGCGATTACCCATATTTTTCTATTTTTGCGTATCTTTAAACTCAGACCATGATAATCTACAAGACCCCTTTAATCAAGTCACACAGGGGTCCAGGAAGCTGAGATATGAGATGCTGTTTTTTCCCATGTCTGTAAGATAAGTCCATTAGATTATGGGCCAGCTAGGGACAAAAAACAATTAGAATCTCTCTACAGCGCCGCAGAATATGTTGGTGCTATATAAGCAACAGAAAATATGGCGTCTAAATACATCTCCGAGTTATTACAGTGAGGATCTAAAATATTTGCTGAACCCTTGACACACTCGGGCCATGATAATCTACATGTCCTCTCTAATCAAGTCACACAGGGGTCCAGGAAGCTGAGATATGAGATGCTGTTTGTCCTTATGTCTGTATGTACATTAGATTATGGGCCGGCTAGGGATAGAAACCAATTAGAACCTCTCTGCAGCGCCGCAGAATATGTTGGCGCTATATAGGCACCAGAAAATATGGCGTCTGAATGTCTGCGTTACTATAGTGAGGATCTACAATATTTGCCAAGCCCTTGACACACTCAGACCTCAATAAACTACGTCCCACGTCAAGTCACACAGGGGTCCAGGAAGCGGAGATATGAGATGCTGCTGTCATGTCAGTAAAACATGTAAATTAGATTATGGGCCGACTAGGGACAGAAACCAATTAGAATCTCTCTATAGCGCTACAGAATATGTTGGTGCTATATAAACAGAAAATATGGCGTCTGAATACATCTCCGAGTTATTACATTGAGGATCCACAGTCCCCCCTAATCAAGTCACACAGGGGTCCAGGATGCTGAGATACGAGATGCTATCTGTCCTCATGTCAGAAAGACATGTACATTAGATTATGGGCCGACTATGGACAGAAACCAATTAGAATCTCACTACAGCGCCGCAGAATAGGTTGGTGCTATATAGGCACCAGAAAATATGGCGACTGAATACATATCCGAGTTTTTACAGTGAGGATCTAAAATATTTGCTGAACCCTTGACACACTCAGGCCATGATAATCTACATGTCCTCTCTAATCAAGTCACCAGGGGTTCCGGGAGTGAGATACGAGATGCTATTGTCCTCATGTCAAAGACTGTACATTAGATTATCCCGGGGACTAGGGACAAAAACCAATTAGAACTCACTACACGCCGCAGAATAGGTTGGCTATATAGGAACAGAAAATAGGGGTCTGAAGTCTGCGTTACTAAGTGAGGTCTACAATTTTTGCCAACCCTTGATCCCCCGGAAAACCCAATAAACTACTCCACTTTTTTAATTCACACGGGTCCAGGAACTGAGATCAATGCTGTTTGTCCTTTGTCATAAGATACTACATTAGTTATGGGCCGGTTTGGGGTAGAAAGCAATTAGCACCTCTTCATCACCACAGAAAAAATTTTTGGGGCCTATATAGGCAACAGAAAATATGGGGTGAATGTCTACATTACTATACATTACATAGTAGGAACTACAAAATTTTCCCTGGGCCCCGACACGCTCCCCAATAAACACATCCCATAGTCAATCACACGGGGGGTCCGGGAAACTGAATATAGATCTGCTTGTCCTCAGTCTGAAGGTAGCCATTAGATTATGGACCGACTAGGAACAGAAACCAATTAGCACCTCTCTACATCACCACAGAATATGTTGGCGCTATAAAGGCAATAGAAATGATGGCGTCTGAATGTCTACATTACTATAGTGAGGATCTACAATATTTGCCAAGCCCTTGACACGCTGACCCCAATAAACTACATCCCACTAATCAAGTCACACAGGGGTCCAGGAAGCTGAGATATGAGATGCTGTTGTCCTTATGTCTGTATGTCCATTATATAATGGGGTTTCTAGGGACAGAAAGCAATTAGAACCTCTCTACGGCGCTACAGAATATGTTGGCGCTATAAAGGCAATAGAAAATATGGCTGTTGAATACATCTCCGAGTTATTACAGTGAGGATCTAAAACAGTGGTCTGCAACATCGGCTCTCCAGCTGTTGGGAAACTACATCTCCCATCACGCCCACTGATATAGATTATAGAAATGCATGATGGGAGTTGTAGTTTCCCAACAGCTGGAGAGCCGACATTGCAGACCCCTGATCTAAAATATTTGCTGAACCCTTGATACACTCAGACTATTATAATCTACTGGTCCCCCTTATAAAGTCACACAGGCAGGGGCCGGGATGCTGAGATATCAGATGCTGTTTGTCCTGATGTCACTAAAAAACCTGACCCTTGGATTTCCACCCCGAATTTGCAGTGCCGCAGTCATAGCCCCTGTACTGAGCTTTTACACGTGGCGCGCGCCGCAGCGTCCAAATCGCTGCCGAAACGTGAACAGATTTGTGAAAACTCCATTCCTATGCAGGAATTTGATGCAGATTTCAAACTGCGCGTCACATCTAACATGTGTGAACAGAGCCTTGTAGGTAGCGCAGGGTCAGGTAGAGCTCTACAGCAGAAGGCTCCCCTGCAAACAGGATCTCAGGTCTCAGCTGCGAGTGGCACTCGGGGTAAGTAGGACTCACGCTTTCTTTCGAGCTTTCCTATGTCATCAGCGAGGATCTGTGAGTCAGGGCGAGGAACACAAGCACGACACGCAGATTTCCTGTTTAACCACCAAGAAAAATAATAATAATAAAGAAAACATGTGCAGATGTCGTCGCAAGGAAATGACTCGTCCTGAGACAGTCCCGGCCCAGAGCTGGCGCGAGGCGATGGAGGAACTGCAGGAACGCAGCAGAGCAGAGTTTGTTATTTGGTTGGTGGCACACAACATGTTAAAGGTGCAAAAAAGAACCAGCCAACTAATTCAGCTCTGCTACATCTGTCCATCTAGCAGCATGTATGTTACAGAGCGGACTTTTCCACTTGTGACAATTCAAACTTCTTGCATAGGACTGCAGCTAACTATTCAGATAACTCCTTATCGGTTGTCTAAAGAGATGTAGCAGTGCTGAGCTAGTGCAATGCAATTCCATAGAGTTATGCCACAGTCAGATCTGCTGCATATGTATGTCTAAGTAAACAGATGTAGCAGAGCAGACTTTTGCAAGTTCCAACTCGAACTTTTTCATAGGACTGCAGCTACATATTCGGATAAATACTTATTGGCTGTCTAAAGAGATGTAGCTGAGCTGAGCTAGTGCAATGCCATAGAGTTATGCCACAGTTAGATCTGATGCATATGTATGTCTAAGTAAACAGATGTAGCAGAGCAAACTTTTGCAGGTTCCAACTCGAACTTTTGCATAGGACTGCAGCTAAATATTCAGATAAATAGTTATCTGCTGCCTAGAGAGTTGTAGCATGGCTGAGTAAGTGCAAAGCACAGGTAAACAGATGTAGAAGAGCAGACTTTTGCACGTTACAACTCGAACTTTTGCATAGGACTGCAGCTAAGTATTCAGATAACTACTTACCTGCTGTCTAAAGAGATGTAGCAAAGCTGAGCAAGTACAATGCACATTCATAGAGCTGCAGCCCACTCCGCTCTGCTACACTTGTTTATCTCTAGATGTGCATTTGTTCCAACGCCGTTTTTTTTATTTTGGTTGGTGCCCCACAACACGTTAAAGGTGAAAAGAACCAGCCTACTAATTCAGCTCTGCTACATCTGTCCATCTAGAAGCATGTTTGTTACAGAGCTGACTTTTTCCCCTGTAACAATTCAAACTTCTTGCATAGGACTGCAGCTAAATATTCGGATAACTACTTATCGGTTGTCTAAAGAGATGTAGCAGAGCTGAGCTAGTGCAATGCAATTCCATAGAGTTATGCCACACTTAGATCTTCTACATATGTAGGTCTAAGTAAACAGATGTAGCAGAGCAATCTTTTGCAAGTTACAACGTGAACTTTTGCATAGGACTGCAGCTAAATATTCGCATAAATAGTTATCTGCTGCCTAGAGAGATGTAGCATGGCTGAGCAAGTGCGAAGCACACCGGATAGCATTATACCACACTTACATATGTGTATCTAGGTAAACAGATGTAGCAGAGCAAACTTTTGCAAGTTACAACTCGAACGTTTGCATAGGACTGCAGCTAGGTATTCAGATAACTAGTTATCGGCTGTCTAAAGAGATGTAGCAAAGCTGAGCAAGTGCAATGCACATTCATAGAGCTGCAACCCACTCAGCTCTGCTACACTTGTCTATCTAGATGTAGATATGTTGCAGAGTTGAGTTTGAGATTTGGTTACATAACACATTAAAGGTGCAAAATAAATCAGCAAAAAAGTTCAGCTCTGCTACATCTGTCTATTTAGATGCATCTATATGGCAGAGCTGAGTTTTCATTAGTTACAGGACTGCAACTAAATATGCTGCTGTCTAGATAGATGTAGCAGAGCTGAGCAAGTATAAAGCATACCCAATAAAGTTATACCACCCTCAGCTACAGCTGTATATCTAAGTAAACAGATGTAGCAGAACATAATTTTGCATGTTACAACTCAAACTGTTACATAGGACTGCTGCTGAACGTTCTGATAACTAGTTACCTGCTGTCTAGAGAGATGTAGTAGAGCTAAGCAAGTGCAAAGCATACCAATAAAGTTATACCACACTTCGCTCAGCTACATATGTATATCTAAGTAAACAGATGTAGCAGAGCAAACTTCTGCATGTTACAACTCAAACTCTCGCATAGGACTGCTGCTTAATATTCTGATAACTAGTTTGTACTGTCTAAAGAAATGTAGCATAGCTGAGCTAGTGCAACGCAAATCCATAGTTACAGCACACTCAGTTCTGCAACATACGTGTCTAGGTAAACAGATGTAGCAGAGCAGACTTTTGCATGTAACAACTCAAACTTTTGCATAGGACTGCTGCTAAATATTCTAATAACTAGTTATATGCTGACTACATAGCCGTAGCAAAGCTGAGTCAGTGCAATGCACATCAATAAAGGTGCAGCGCACTCAGCTTGGCTACATGTGTCTATCTAGATGCATATATGTTGCAAAGCGGAGTTTGTCATTAGGTTTCTATTACACATAACATTAAAGATTCAAAAAATTCAGCTCTGCTACATCTGTCTATTGAGACGCACATGTTTCATTAGTTATGACTCAAACATTTTGCATAGGACTGCAGCTAAATATTAAGATAACTAGTTATCTGCTGTCTAAGTAGATGTAGCTGGGCTGAGCTAGTAATGCACAGCCATAGAGTTACAGCATATTCAGCACACTCCGCTCTGCAACATACATGTGTCTATGTAGACAAATGTAGCAGAACTGACATTTGCATAGGACTGCAACTAAATATTAAAATAACTAGTTATCTGCTTTCTAAGTAGATGTAGCTGGGTTGAGTTAGTAATGCACAGCCATAGAGTTACAGCACACTCAGCTCTGCAATATACATGTGTCTAGGTAGCAGAGCTGACTTTTGCATGTTACAACTCGAACTTTTGCACAGGACTGCAGCTAACTATTTTGATAACTAGTTGTCTGCTGCCTAGATAGATGTAGCTGAGCTAGTATAATGCACAGCCATAGAGTTACAGCACACTCATCTCTGCAACATACCTGTGTCTATGTAGACAAATGTAGCAGAGCTGAGTTTTGCATGTTACAACTCAAACTTTTGCACAGGACTGCAGCTAAATATTAAGATAACTAGAGTTACCCATAGAGTTACAGCACACTCAGCTCTGCAACATACATGTGTCTATGTAGCAGAGTTGACTTTTTCATGTTACCACTTGAACTTTTGCACATGACTGCAGCTAACTATTTGGATAACAAGTTGGCTGCTGTTTAGGTAGATGTAGCTGGGCTGAGCTAGTATAATGCACAGCCATAGTTACAGCATACTCAGCTCTGCAACATACATGTGTCTAGGTAGACAAATGTAGCAGAGCTGACTTTTGCATAGTAGCAACTGCAGCTTAATTATTAAGATAACGTAGTTTAACTTGCAGGTTAGCGCTATGATAGATGGAGCTAGTGGCTTGAGTGCTAGTTGCAATGCACACCCATACAGTTGCAGCACACATGTAGACAAATGTAGCAGAGCTGACTTTTGCATAGGACTGCAGCTAACTATTTGGATAACTAGTTATCTGCTGTCTACAGAGATAGAGCTGAGCTAGTGCAATGCACACCCATAGAGTTACAGCACACTCAGCTCTCCAACATACATGTGACTATGTAGCAGAGCTGCCTTTTGCATGTTACAACTCGAACTTTTGCACAGGACTGCAGCTAACTATTTGAGTAACTAGTTATCTGCTGTCTACAGAGATGCAGCAGAGCTGAGCTGGTGTAAAGCACAGCCATGGAGTCGCAGCATACTCATCTCTGCTACATCCAGCAGTAACCACACCAGATGGAGGTTAGATCATCTGCAGTCAGTGTCTAGGAATTACTCACCCTCTGCAGCAGGACAGGTGGTGCAGCTGATGTGCAGCTCACAGGCGCTCAGTCTAGTTCATGCAGGGTGGGTGCTGTTCCCGGCAGGCTCAGGCTCCTGGGGTGCAGGGCTGCTGTGCACACACGGCTGGGGCTTGCAGAGCAGGATGGCTCTGGTGCTGCGTTGTTGTTGTGCAGAACAGGCTCTGCAGCAGAGACTCCCTCCTCCTCTAGGCTCTGCGCTGCCCTAGTTGCTGGCTCTGGCCACGCCCCTCTGTTGCTGTGATTGACAGCGCG
This sequence comes from Phyllomedusa bahiana, assembly GCA_025379985.1. NCBI lineage: Eukaryota > Metazoa > Chordata > Amphibia > Anura > Hylidae > Phyllomedusa > Phyllomedusa bahiana. The sequence goes on along the minus strand of JAODAL010030371.1, from coordinate 28,792 downwards.
GGCGGCCAATGGCGTGCCGAGGTGTGGGCGCGGAGAGGATAACGGCAGTGTTGTTGGAGACACACTTCAATGGCTTCTGCAGAAACTGCGCGGCTGTGGCTGATTTACTATAGTGTCCCCGACAGTACAGGGTCTACATATAACCCACATGTGCCCGATAATACAGAGTCTACATGTAACCCACATGTGCCCGATAATACAGGGTCTACATCTAACCCACATACATGTGCCCGATAATACAGGGTCTACATGTAACCCACATCCATGTGCCCGATAATACAGGGGTCTACATGTGACCCACATACATGTGCCCGATAATACAGGGTCTACATGTAACCCACATAGTGTGCCCGATAATACAGGGTCTACATGTAACCCACATACATGTGCCCGATAATACAGGGTCTACATATAACCCACATACATGTGCCTTATAATACTGGGTCTACATGTAACCCACATACATGTGCCCGATAATACAGGGTCTACATGTAACCCACATACGTGTGCCTGAAAATCCAGGGTCTACATCTCACCCACATACATGTCCCCGACAGTACAGGGTCTACATGTAACCCACATGTGCCCGATAATACAGGGTCTACATGTAACCCACTTGTGCCCGATAATACAGGGTCTACATATAACCCACATACATGTGCCCGATAATACAGGGTCTACATCTAACCCACATACATGTGCCCGATAATACAGGGTCTACATCTAACCCACATACATGTGCCCGATAATACAGGGTCTACATGTAACCCACATACGTGTGCCTGATAATACAGGGTCTACATGTAACCCACATACATGTGCCCGATAATACAGGGTCTACATGTAACCCACATACATCTGCCCGATAATCCTGGGTCTAGATGTAACCCACATACTTTTGCATTAAACTACATCGTCAATCTCTAACACATACATGTGCCCGATAATACAGGGTCTACATGTGACCCACATGCATGTGCCCGATAATACAGGTCTACATGTAACACACATATTTGTGTCTGATAATACAGGGTCTACAAATAACAAATACGTGTGCCCGATAATACTGGGTACATGTGACCCACATGCATGTGCCTGATAATACAGGGTCTACATGTGACCCACATACGTGTGCCCGAAAATACAGGGTCTACATGTAACCCACATACGTGTGCCTGATAATACAGGATCTACATGTAACCCACATACATGTGCCCGATAATACAGGGTCTACATGTAACCCACATACATGTGCCCGATAATACAGGGCCTAAATGTAACCCACATACATGTGCCCAATAATACAGGATCTACATGTAACCCACATACATGTGCCCGATAATACAGGGTCTACATGTAACCCACATACATGTGCCCGATAATACAGGGCCTAAATGTAACCCACATACATGTGCCCAATAATACAGGATCTAAAATGTAACCCACATACATGTGCCCGATAATACAGGATCTACATGTAACCCACATACATGTGCCCAATAACACAGGGTCTACATGTAACCCACATACATGTGCCCGATAATGCAGGGCCTAAATGTAACCCACATACATGTGCCCGATAATACAGGATCTACATGTAACCCACATACGTGTGCCTGATAATACAGGGTCTACATGTAACCCACATACATGTGCCCGATAATACAGGGTCTACATATGACCCACATGCATGTGCCCGATAATACAAGGGTCTACATGTGACCCACATACATGTGCCCGATAATACAGGGTCAACATATGACCCACATACTTGTGCCCGATAATACAGGGTCTACATGTAACCCACATAAGTGTGCCCGATAATACAGGGTCTACATGTAACCCACATACGTGTGCCTGATAATACAGGGTCTAAATGTAACACATACATGTGCCCGATAATACAGGGTCTACATGTGACCCACATGCATGTGCCTGATAATACAGGGTCTACATGTGACCCACATACGTGTGCCCGATAATACAGGTCTACATGTAACACACATATTTGTGTCTGATAATACAGGGTCTACAAATAACAAATACGTGTGCCCGATAATACTGGGTCTACATGTAACACATTTGTGTGCCCGATAATACTGGATCTACATGTAGCCCACACATATGTGCCCGATAATACAGGGTTTACAAGTAACACATAGGTTTGCCCGATAATACTGGTTCTACATGTAACTCACATACAGTATCTCCCAAAAGTGAGTACACCCCTCACATCTTTTCATGGGACAATACTGAAGATGTAACACTTTGATACAATGTAAAGTAGTCAGTGTACAATGTAAGGGTATGTGCTAATACGCGCATACGCCGCCGGCCCCATTGACTTTCATTACTCGCGCTGCATATTCGCCACAAGTAATTGACATGTCACTTATCTCCCCGCGCATACAATACGATCGTATTCGCCGAGCGGGGAGAGGAGGCGTAATCCATAGTTCTCTATGAGAACTATGGATTACCGTCATTTGGCGCGCATTTCGCCCGTATTAGAGCGCAAATAGGCGGCGAAATGCGCGCTGAAATTACGCCGTGTGAACATAGCCTAAGGGTATGTGCACACGGCATGTTGAGTACTTATTGCGTAAAACGTATCCAAATACGTACCACAAAGTGAGGTGTGTATTTTGATATGTTTTCTAGACAGCAAAAACACACCCTATTGTTTCTAATAGGCTTTTAAATGCGTAAAATGGATCAAGAAGTAACATGTCACTTCTTTTTACGGATCCATAAAATGCAATACAATAACATACCGTATATACTCGAGTATAAGCCGAGGTTTTCAGCACAAAAAATGTGCTGAAAAATCCGACCTCGGCTTATACTCCAGTCACTGGCGGCGCTCAGGCGCTGCGATGGCCCGGGCGCCGGCAGGTACACTTCTGCTACATGCGACTCCTCAGGGAGCGCATATAACTGAAGGCCGAGTGAGCTGCGCTGGTCCGGGCACTGTCCGCGATCCCTTTACCTACATGCGACTCCTCCGGACCGCATACAGGTGAAGAGATACCACTGCGGAGCAGAGAGCGAGCGCTCCCTGCTGCGCAGTGGACCAGGCGGCCGCAGACTGGCGGCTGTCCGGAGTTTCCGGCACAGGCAGCGTGTCATCACGCTGCGTGCGCGGCCTGATGACATCACCCGCCTGTGCCGAGAAGACCCGAGGACAGCGCGCGGGAAGCGGAGCGGCGAGGGAGACGGGGCAGCGGGGATTCAGGTAAGTGATTGTTGTTTTATTTTTTTTAACTGCCTATACCTGCCTACAGCTGCCTATACCTGCCCTATATCTGCCTACAGCTGCCTATACCTGCCTACAGCTGCCTCTACCTGCCTACAGCCGGCCCTATACCTGCCTACAGCTGCCTATACCTGCCCTATATCTGCCTGCAGCTGCCTATACCTGCCTCAGCGGCCCATACCGCTACAGCTGCCTATACCTCATACCTGCCTACAGCCAGCCTATACCTGCTACAGCTGCCTATACCTGCCTACAGCCGGCCCTATACTGCCTACGCGCCATACCGCCCTTATCTGCCTACAGCGCCTATACCTGCCTACAGCCGGCCCTATACCTGCCTACAGCTGCCTATACCTGCCCTATATCTGCCTACAGCTGCCTATACTTGTCTACAGCCGGCCCTATACCTGCCTAGTGCTGCCTATACCTGCCCTACAGCTGCCTACAGCCGGCCCTATACCTGCCCTATACCTGCCTACAGCTGCCTACAGCCAGCCCTATATCTGTCCTATACCTGCCTACAGCTGCCTATACCTGCCCTATACCTGCCTACAGCTGCCTATACCTGCCCTATACCTGCCTACAGCCTGCCCTATACCTGCGTATGAGGCCATATACCTGCCTATAATCTGCTTATGGGGGACATATACCTGCCTATACCTGCATATAGGGCCATATATCTGCCTATTAATGCCTATGGGGACATTAAACTGCCTATGTAATTTTATTGGTATCCATTTTATTTTTAAATTTTACCAGTAGCCGCTGCATTTTTCTACCCTAGGCTTATACTCGAGTCAATAAGTTTTCCCGCTTTTTGGGGCAAAAGTAGGTGCCTCGGCTTATACTCGGGTCGGCTTATACTCGAGTATATACGGTATGTAGAATATGTATCATCTAAACGACAACACATATTTTACATTGAAATCAATGAAAACTGAATGGAACATTGTTAAATACGTATTAGGCCGTGTTCACACGGCTTATTCCCGACGGATTTGTGCGCCGTATTGAGTGCACAAATCCGCCGTGAATAAGGGGCGGGACGGGGCGGGGCCGGAGCGCGGCGGGGGCACCGCTCCCGGCCCCATAGACAATGCATTGTTTACGTGCATGTCACTTTCTCCCCCCGCGGCGGATTCGCCGAGCGGGGAGGAGCGACGGATTCCACTGTTCTCAATGAGAGCAGTGGATTACCGTAATTGCTGCCGCAGATTGGCGCCGTACTGAAGCGCAAATCCGGCGCGCAGTACGGCGCCAATACGCGGCAGAATAAGCCGTGTGAACGGGGCCTTAGGGTACGTAACCCTAAGGCTAGGTTCACACGGCTTAACTGCGGGGCGTAATTTCGCCCCGCAATTACGCCGTGTGGACGGGGGCGGGAGCGGGGGAGTGGGAGGCGTGCGGGGCCGGCACTTCGCGGCCCATAGACAATCACTGCTAGCGGCGCGTATACGCCGCTAGAAAGTGACATGTCAATTATCTCCCCGCCCGGCGGATTCGCCGGCCGGAGAGAGGAGACGTAATCCATAGTTCTCTATGAGAACTGTGAATTACCGTAATGAATGGGCCGTTTTCGGCCCGTAATTGGCGCACTTCGGCACGTAATTACGGACCGAAATACGGCCCATTTTAAGCCGTGTGAACCTAGCCTCAGGGTGTAAATTTGGTGTGCCCTCAAAAAACTCAACACAGCCTAGGCCATCTCTGTGTAGAGCAACAATTCTTTTTTTTCAGATCCTCAGACAGTTCTTTGCCATGAGGTGCCATGTTTAACTTCCAGTGACCGGTATGAGAGAGTGTGAGAACGATAGCACCAAATTTAATACACCTGCTCCTCATTCACACCTGAGACCTTGTAACACTAACGAGTCATATGAAACCATGGAGGGAAGATAGCAAATTGGTCACAATTTGTCCATTTTTACTTAGGGGTGCGCTCACTTTTGTTGCCAGCGGTTTAAACATTGATGGGTGTGTGATGAGTGATTTTGAGGACACCAAATTTACACTGTTATACAAGCTGTGCACTGACTACTTTACATTGTATCAACATGTTATACCTTCAGTGTTGTCCCATGAAAACATATGATACAATATTCACAAAAATATGAAGGATGTAATCACTTTTGTGAGATACTGTACATGTGCCCAATAATACTGGATCTACATATAACATACATGTAAACCACATAGTGTGCCCGATAATATTGTTTCTATATGCAACCTACATACGTGTGCCCGAAAATACTGTGCACTACATGTAACCCACATATGTGTGCCCGATAATACTGTGCATTACATTTACCGCACATATGTGTGCCCAATAATACTGTGCATTACATTTAACCCACATACGTGTGCCCAATAATTATATGTCTACATGTAACCCACATACATGTGCCCGATAATACTGGGTCTAAATGCAACCCACATATGTGTGTCCGATAATACTGGGTCTAAATGCAACACGTACATGTGCCTGATAATACTGTGCACTACATGTAATCCACATATGTGTGCCCAATAATACTGTGTCTACATGTAACCCACATACGTGTGCCCGACAATACTGGGTCTACATGCAACACGTACATGTGCCTGATAATACTGTACACTACATGTAATCCACATATGTGTGCCCAATAATACTGTGTCTACATGTAACCCACATACGTGTGCCCGATAATACTGGGTCTACATGCAACACGTACATGTGCCTGATAATACTGTACGCTACATGTAATCCACATATGTGTGCCCAATAATACTGTGTCTACATGTAACCCGCAAATGTGTGCCCAATAATCCTGTCTACATGTTACCTACATACATGTGCCAGATAATACTGTCTACATTTAACACATACATGTGCCCGATAATACCATATCCACATGTAACTCATACATGTGCCAGATAATATTGTGCACTACATGTAACCCACAAATGTCTGTCCGATAATACTGTGTCTACATGTAACACACATATGCGTGCCCGATAACCCTGGTTCTACATGTAACACACATATAAGTGCCCAATAATACTATGCACTGCATGTAACACACATACACTACTCACAAAAAGTTAGGGATATTTTGCTTTCGGGTGAAATTTATGGAAAACTTTAAATTTCCCGCTACAGTGATATTTTATCCTGAGGACATTTAAGTCACAGCCACAATGTTGGTTTTCTCATCTCAGACAATTTAATGAAACAAAAGCCGACAGCAGCGCAGGGTATAGACCATCAAATATGTCACCGTCTCCATAGCGTGTCATGTGACCTTGAGCATCAATTACAGCTTGACCACGACGTTGTATGCTGTTCACAAGTCACGTTATTGACTGCTGAGGCATCCCACTCTACTTGAAGGGCGAGTAACGAGCTTCTTCACGGTGACTCAGCTGATCCCATAGGTTTTCTAAGGGGTTCAGGTCTGGAGAAAGTGCAGGCTGCTCCATTTGAGGTCCCCCAGTCTCCAACAGCCGTTCCCTAATGATGGGACCTCGGTGAGCTGGAGCATTGTCCTCCATGAAGATGGAATTAACCCTGTGTTGTTCCTGCAGAGGAACAATGACTGGATTAATGATGTTATTCTAGTAGCAGAGGCCATCACTGTACTATTCACAAAGTGTAGGGCACTTCTGTATTGACTACACACACCTGCCCACACTGTAACACCACCAAAGGCTCGTCTGGTGACAACAGTGGCTGATGCACAGCGCTCTCCTGTCTCCTTCATTGTTGGCGGACATTATTTCTGCTCAGAGTGAATCGACTTTCATCACTGAACAGCACTGAGGAGCACTGGTCCCTTGTCCAGCGTATATGCCCCTCTGACCTCTGTGAGACGATGATGGCTGTGCCTGGTGGTGTGGTCAGGTACCATTGCTGGTCATATAGCACACAGACCACGCTGATGTAAACGGTTATGAATGGTCTGACGTTACACTTGGTGCCTCTCACCTCTCTTAAACGTGCCTGGAGTTGTGCAACATTCAACATCTGGTTCCGCAGGGCATTGGTTACAATGAAGTGGTCATCAGTGTGTGATGGAGCCAAAGGACGTCCACATCTTTGCCTTTCTGTGACTCTTCCAGTGTCTCTGTATCTCTGATACAACCTGCTGATGACACTCTGTGACACTCTAAGCTCAGTGGCCACTTTCGCCTGAGAGCATCCTGCCTGGAGCCTCGCAATGGCGAGGTACTATTGATCAATAACTCCCAGGCAACAGGCCCGCTGTCTGGGGGTTATACTAGATTCTGATCTGTCTTTCACCCCCTATATCCAATCACTTGCCCGCTCTTGTCACCTGCACCTCAAGAACATCTCCAGAATCCGTCCTTTTCTCACTGTGGAAACAACTCAGACTCTCATTGTTGCTCTTATTCTTTCTCGTCTTGACTACTGTAACTCCTTGCTTATCATTCTCCCTCTCTGTAAACTCTCCCTTCTCCAATCCGTCCTGAATGCAGCAGCCAGGCTCATCTTTCTCTCCAGCCACTATACTGATGCCTCTACCCTGTGTCAGTCACTGCACTGGTCACCTATCCAGTACAGGATACAACATTAACTCATCACTCTCACTCATAAAGCTCTCCACAGCATTGCACCCCCTACATCTCCTCCCTCATCTCTGTCTACCACCCTACCCGCTCTCTCCACTATGCTGATGATATCAAATTACATTCTTCAATCATCCGAACCTCCCATGCCCGTCTCCAAGACTTCACACGTGCAGCACCAATTTTCTGGAACATGCTACTGCGGGCGATCAGGCACATTCACAACCCTCATAGTTTTAAGAAGGCCCTGAGAATACATCTTCTCACTCTGGCCTACCAGAATCCCTAATGACTAACCCCCCCCCCCCCCCTCTCCTCACTCTCTAGCGCACACATTTTCTGTCACTCTCTATAATTGAGCACTTATCTGTATTTAAATGTACTGTGTCTGGGTGGCAGGTCCATCCGAATTCTACATAAACCACCTCATATTTATGTCACATGGCTGGACCATTGTAAATCTAGCACTTCTTACCCTTCGTCTCTCCCGTACACCCTAATAGATTGTGTCTCATCTGTAAGTAGCTTTTCATTGTGCAATGTATGTCTTTTGTCTGTACCTACACCCCCCAAATTGTAAAGTGCTGCAGAATATGTTGGCGCTATATACAGTAAATAAAGGTTATTATTATTATCAATTGTGAACAGCAGGATGAGGAGGACTGTTTAAATCCCAATTCAAATTGATCCCCTACATTTATTGGGCGATTCAGAGACTAAACACCTGTTGTGAATTCTGCCATCAGCAAGTTGTGCAAACAACATTGAACAGTTGGACATGTGCATCTAAAGTTAAGAGATTGGCTCATTTAGTTCATTTTAAAAAATGATCAAGAAATTTTATATTCATCCTGAAATTTCAACCAAAAGCCAGATATTACTAATGTTTTGTGAGTAGCGTACATGACAACTTGTGACAAGGGATGGATGTAGGCCCTGTTCACACCTTCTTTGCGGTTTCCGCAACCAACGGACACCACTGACCTATAATGGGATCTGTCAGGTAACGCTGTGATGTCCAAAATTTTCAAGGGAAAAAGAATGGCTACTAATAAAGATAAAATTAAAAAATGATCGGTAATGACCTCTTCTGCCGCCATTACACTTGGTTCACACAAAATTATTACATATGTCGCAGGCATTTGTCGGGGTACTGCGAAAAAAGATACCGCGACAGTTAACGCAATATCTATGGGCTATGTGTGGCTACGTCTCAGTAACTGTGGGGGTGCCTTTTTTGGTACCTTGATGGATACCTGGGGTGTATGTAGGCTTTGTTCATACCTTTGAACATCATCTAATTACACTGTGGTGTTGAAAATTTGCTTCGGAAAATGAGTAGCCGCTGATGAAGATAAAATACAAAAGAAAACAGTGCAGACCTCTCCCACTGCCATTAGAATTCTGTTTTCATCCCACTGATTGCCCAGAAATGGTGTCGTAGACATCGCCCACATGACTTGACTCATCATACCTCTGCCTGATAATACTAATAAAACAGTTCAATTTTAGCTTCGTAAGACCAGAGGACATGTCACCAGAAATGTAGGTCTTTGTTCCTGTGTGCATTTGCAAACATTAATCTGAATTTTATATATTTCTTTTGGAGTAATGGCTTCTTCCTGGCAGAGTGGCCTTTCAGCTCACGTTCATACAGTACTCGTTTCACTGTGGATAATGACACAATCTTATCAACTTCCGCCAGCATCTTCACAAAAGATTTTGCTTTTTTTTTCTTGGGTTGATATGCACATGTCAGACCAAAGCACGTTCATCTCTGAGACACAGAACCCGCCTCCTTCCTGAGCGGTTTGATGGCTGGACATTCCCATTTTGTTTGTACTTGCGTATAATTGTTTGTACAGATGAACAAGATGAACACCCTTAGGTATCTGAAAATTGTACCCAAGGATCATCCAGACTTGTACAGGTCCACAATTCTCTTCCTGATTTCGTGGCTGATTTCTTTAGACTTTCCCGTGATGTTACACACAGAAGCAGTGTGTTTCTGGTATGCTTTAAAAATACACCCACAGATGTGTCTCTAATTAACTTAGATTTTGCCAATAAACCTATCAGAAGCTTCCAAAGACACGACATCATCATATGGGCAGTCCTGAATAGTTTAAAGGCAGAGTAATCCTAATGTATGGAAACTTGTGACTTTGCAGAAAGTAATAAAAATGCGTTAAAAATTCTCTCCCTCATTATTCTGCATTTGGCAAATATAAATAATTTTGGTTCCTAATTGACCTGAAACGGGGAAGGTTTATTCTGATTTCATGTCAGATAGTGAGAAAAACTGCAGATGTGTCATTTTATATAGTGTATGGAAACTTATGTTTTAAACTGGATGTGTCATACATCAGATCGACTGATGGATATCACTGACCCAGAATGGGGTCATTCAGCTTACACTTTGGTGTCCAACATTTTCATAGGTAAAAAAAGTGGTTACGGATCAAGAAATAAAATTAAAAAATAACTGGTGACTGGTGTTCCAGCACCATCCCCTAGCAGTGATGTCACGTACATTGATCATGTGACCGTGAGGCAATCACTGACCTCAGCAGTCAGTGATGAACATGATGTGACTGCTGGTGCACTGGTAGAGGACAACAGCGCTGCAATGGTGCTGGAAGGTGAAGTGAGTACCTGTTATTTTTCTTATTTCATCTTTGTGATGTCGCCTTCATTAGTAGATGCCTTTTTTCCATAAAAATTTTGGATACCACGTCGTAACTTGATAAACCCCATCATAAGTTGACGGTAACTGTCAGTCTATTCGATTACGCTTTGCTGTCCAAAATGTTTATGGGAAAACACGTTACTACTAATTAATGCACCATCACAAAGATGAAATAAAAAAAGTAACAGGCACTCACCTGCCTCCACGGTTCCAGCGACGCTGTTCCCCAGCGGTCCGTCAGCAGTGATGTAACTGTCTTTGTCAGGGATACCGAAGATGGGAAAACAGTATGGCAGGACTGTGTTTGTACACTGTTTGGTATCTATAGTTATGTGTATGGGTTGGCTGGATTTCCCTCATTTGTTCTGTAATGGTTATTTGTACTGTATGATAGCAGTGATGTGTACAGTATGGTAACGTTATTTGTATCAATAATTTGGTGGTATTAGTTATATGTAAAGTATGGCTGCCTTATACATATGTATGGTGTGGTAGTATAAAAGGGATTGTCTCACTACATCGATTCATCTTACCTCAGTCCTGTTTTCTCAGTTTTATTTTTGAATGCAGAGGCATGTTTACTGGCGGTGATGAGCTGCTGAGGACAACAGGTATGCAGCTATAGCGACCAGCGCTGGCAGCCTATCAGGAGAGATCAAACAGGTCTGTAGCTATAGCAACCAGTGCTAGCAGCCTATCATGAGAGATTGAACAGGTCTGTAGCTATAGCAACCTGAGGAGCTGATGCAGCTCATACAATAAGAGATATCTAGGAATAGGTAGGGCACTGTTAATGGACATATATTACAAAGTGACTTGTTTTTGCTAAATCTTTAACATAAAAAGCAATCCTTGTAGTGAGACTACCCCTTTAATTACATGTACAGCACAGCATGGCAGCATTCTGTATAGGTGTGGTGTAGTAGTATTAGTTATGTGTACCGTGTGGCTAAATTATACATACAGCAGGTGAAAATCCTGAAGGTTCTGTGGGCTCCTTCTATGAACTCTGAGCTTTAGTTCCTTCCATAGATTTCCTATTGGATTCAGCTCAGGTGATCGGCTCGGCCATTCTAGCGCTTTTATTTTCTTTCTCAAAACCTATGAGAATTTCCTTGGCCTTTTTTGGGGGACATTGTTTTGCATAATTTCACTTTCTTTCATCTCATCACCGGGTAGAGGGAAACAATTTTTATAAAGAATCCCCAGAAATTTTGCCCATTCATCCTTTTGCTCAAAATTAAAATTTCCATGCCAATGCTGAGCTGTCGGACGGGGGTCTGGGGCCCACGGGAAAATTGACTTCGGGCCCCCCCACTGTACAGAAAAAAACCCCCCCCAAAACCCCCTTTTTACCACTAAACGGGCAAAACGCGTTTTTAACAAAAAAGAGAGCCCATCTTCACGTTAAACAACAAGACAAAAAAGGGGGCAAGACTCCACCAATCCCCCCCCCCACCCACATAAAAACCCCTCCACCCACATCTACCCCCCCCCCACAACAATACCCCCCCACCCACTCTTTTCCCCCCCCCCGCAACTATCCCCCACCCCCCTCTTCCCCCCCACCCCAAAAAAACCCCCCACCCACAAAAAACCCCCTCCACCCACAACAAACCCCCCACCCACAACAAATCCCCCTCCACCCCCAAAAAACCCCTCCCCCCTTATCCCCCCCCCCCCCATCAATTTCCCCCCCTCCCCCAAAAACAAACCCCCCCACCCCCACCAAACCCCCCCCCCCCCCTACTACCCCCTCCCCCCCCACAACATTATCCCCCCCACCCCAACTACCCCCCACCCCAACAAATCCCCCCTCCCCCAATACAAATCCCCTCCCCCCCCCCAACAATTCCCCCCGGCCCCACCAACAATTCCCCCTCCCCCCTCTATCCCCCCCACCCCCCAAAACCCAAAAAACCCCCCCCCCACCCCAACTTCCCCCCCCCTCAATATCCCCCCCCCCCATACAAACCCCCCCCCCCCCCAAAACAATACCCCCTCCCCCACCAAACCCCCCAAACCCAAACAAAAACCCCCCCCCCCCAAAAATAACCCCCCCCCACTACAAAACCCCCCACCCCAAAAACAAAACCCTCCACCCACATCCCAAAACCCCCCCACCAAAAAAAAACCCCCCCCCCCAAAACAAAACCCCCCCCCCCACCTAACCCCCCCTCCCCCCCACCCACATAAAACCCCCCCCCCCAACCCACATCAAATCCTCCCGTTCCCACGCCACCATCACATTACCTTTTCCCTCCAACACCACATACAATATCGCCTCCACCCACAATTTACATATCCTCCTCCACCCAAACATACAATATTTTGTTCACGCCACATACAATAATTCCCCTCTCTCTCACCCCATAATTTTTTAATCACTTCCCTCCACACACAGTACTACCTAGCCCCCACCACGACAAACACTAGATCCCCTCCAGCGCACATAAATACACCATCCACCTCACCATACAATTATCCACCCTGACCCAACTCCCCATGGACTACCCCTTTCCACCACCACTTCATATACAATTTTCCCCTCACAACCACATTAAATCATTCCCCCTCACTACCCCAACCATACAAGTATCCTCCCATCACACACTTCCAAACCTAAATATTTCCCTCCCCCACTTTTCAATTCTTTTCCCCCTCCTACCACATCAATACCCCGCTCCACCCCTTCAATATCGCCTACCCCACCACATACATTCACCTCCCCCGGGGACATACATACCCCCTCCACCCTACACATACAATATCCCCTCCCGACATAACCCCCATTACCACATACATACCCTCACCCACATAACATTATCCCCTTTTCAGCCACATCACACTAATCCCCTCCTCCACCCACATACAATATCACCCTCCACCCACATACAATATCCCCCTCCACCCACATACAATATCCCCTCCACCCACATACAATAACCCCCTCCACCCACATACAATATCCTCCTCCATGTTTCCCTTGGTTCCGTACCTCATCACCTTCTAAAATAATCACCAGCAGGAAAGTAAAAGTGTAACTCCAATCACAGGGTCAGGTGTTCCCCCACTTTTACAATCAGGGACACATGTATGCTGCCACTATACACCGCCATATAGAGACCACATAGAGGTCAGACACCAGCTCAGGTATAACCTACAACACCATATGGAGACCACATAGAGGTCAGACACCAGCTCAGGTATAACCTACAACACCACCATATAGAGACCACATAGGGGTTCGACACCAGCTCAGGTATAACCTACAACACCGCCATATAGAGACCACATAGAGGTCAGACACCAGCTCAGGTATAACCTACAACACCTCCATATAGAGACTACATAGAGGTCAGACACCAGCTAAGGTATAACCTACCACACCTCCATATAGAGACCACATAGAGGACATCCAACAGCTCAGGTATAACCTGCAACATCGCCATATAGAGACCACATAGAGGTCAGACACCAGCTCAGGTATAACCTACAACAGCGCCATATGGAGACCACATAGAGGTCAGACACCAGCTCAGGTATAACCTACAACACCGTCATATAGAGACCACATAGAGGTCAGACACCAGCTCAGGTATAACCTACAACACCATATGGAGACCACATAGAGGTCAGACACCAGCTCAGGTATAACCTACAACACCGCCATATGGAGACCACATAGAGGTCAGACACCAGCTCAGGTATAACCTACACTACGCCCACAATATGAGACCACATAGACGGTCAGACACCAGCTCAGGTATACCTACAACACGCCATATAGAGACCACATAGAGGTCAGATACCAGCTCAGGTATAACCTACAACACCAACCATCATAGAGACCACATAGAGGTCTGACACCAGCTCAGGTCACATCACATTACAGTGAATACAGCACTGATCCAATATAGAAGTAAAATAACCCCTAATGTCAGGGACTCAGCGGAGAAATCTTATCTGATGAGTCGTTCTCTTCTTATGAGTCGTTTTTATTCCCTTTTCTTCTCCATCCGTTTCACACGCCATGATGACTTGTCCCGGCCACAGCTCATCCCTGCAGAAATTACACACAAATATCTTAGAATCCTCAATTTTCCAGCATCTTTTTACCTATTCCCACCTCTCTGGGAGAGCAGGTACAAGCCATAACTTAGAGGCCTAGTATCCTAAGGGGTTGGAAAGTGGGGAGAGGACTACCCCCTGGAGATAATACTACAACTATGGGCTGCTCCCCTCTCAATTATATTACCAGGTAGGTAGGCAAGACCCTAGGTAGGTAGGCAAATGGGCAAGACCCCAGGTAACTAGATAGGCCCTCTTTAGGTAGGTAGACCCCCGCTGGATAAGTTGGAATCCCGGCCCCAGGTAGGTTGGTGGGTACCTAGCCACATTTGGGTAGGTAAACAGCCCCCAGTTAGATAAGAAGGCCCCAGTTAGGCAAGTTGATAGGCTACAGTTAGTTGGTGGACCCCAGTTAGGTAGGCTGTAGGTAGGTGTTAGTGAGTCCCAGTTAGTTACGCTGTAGGTAGGTGGTTGCTCCCCAGTTAGGTAAGCTGTAGGTAGTTAGGGTCCCCTTTATATAGGCTTCAAGCAGTTAGGGACCCCCTTTAGGTAGTATACAGGCAGTTAGAGCTTACCTTGAAGTAGTATACAGCATTTGTATTAGGTCCTCCTTAGGTATTATACAGGCAGTTAAGGCCTCCTTTAGGTAGTATACAGGTAGTTAGGGGCCTCCTTTAGCTAGTGTGCAGGAATTCAGGGCCCACCTTTTAGCTAGTGTGTAGGTAGTCATGGCCCCCTTTAATATTTAAGTAGTCAGGGCCCCCTTTAGGTAGTCAGGGCCCCCCTTTATGTAGCCAGGGGCCCCCTTTGTTAGTCAGGGCCCCCCTTAAGGTAGTCAGGGCTCCCCTTTATGTAGCCAGGGCCCCCCTTTAGGTAGTCTGGCCCCCCTTTAGATAGTCAGGGCTCCCCTTTATGTAGCCAGGGCCCCCCTTTAAATAGTCACGGCCCCGCTTTAGGTCGCCAGGGCCCCCTTTTATGTAGCCAGGGCCCCCCTTTAGATAGTCAGGGCTCCCCTTTATGTAGCCAGGGCTCCCCTTTATGTAGCCAGGGGCCCCCCTTTGTAGTCAGGGCCCCCCTTTATTAGTCAGGGCCCCCCTTTGTAGTCAGGGCCCCCATTATTAGTCAGGGCCCCCTTTCGTGTAGTCAGGGCCCCCTTGATTAGTCAGGGCCCCCTGTATTGTAGTCAGGGCCCCCTTTCTTGTAGTCAGGGCCCCTTTTATTAGTCAGGGTCCCCTGTCTGGTAGTCAGGGCCCCCAGTATTAGTCAGGGCCCCCTGTCGGGTAGTCAGGGCCCCCGGTATTAGTCAGGGCCCCCTTTCTTGTAGTCAGGGCCCCCTTTCTTGTTTAAAAAAAACAAAAAAAAAACAAAAAACATCCACTTACCTGGCTCTGGCTCCCACCGCTCCCAGCTCCCCGCCTAACGCCTTTAGCCTGCCAGGGAGATCAGCGGAGCGCAGCGCAGCGCTAGTGGCGCTGTGCTCCGCTGACACCGCGCAGCCCCGGGAGTCGGGGACATTAGTCCCCAACTACCGGGCCGGTCTCTTGGCGCTCGGGACGCAGGTCCCGGGCATTCAGGGACCGGATGCGGCGGACAGGCCCCGGGGAGCGGCGGCACTGCCTCCGGGGTCCACAGCAGCTCGGGGGGCCCACCGGGGGATTCCCCGATCCCCCGGCGGCCCAGTCCGAGCCTGGCTGAGAAACAGACCCATACCATGATTTCCCACCTCCAAACTTCACTGTGTTCATGGTGTTTTTGGGATGATATGCAGTGACTTTTGCCTCCAAACATAGGGCGATATGTATGAGACCTGGCTCTGACACGCCAGTTCTAAATCAATATAGAGGAGTGTAGAATGTGTCTAAGTATGAACCTGTCTTATGTGTGTTCATACATCTGGCGTGTGGTTTGCTTTGCATAGCATATCTTTGGCGCATACCGTTGGAACATATCTTTGGTGCATTCAAAAGTGTTTGACGCATAATTCGCGAAGCTTTGCCATACAACTGTACACACTTCTATTGAACAGGGATGCAACAGGATTTTTGGCTCAAAGCCCACCAGAAAACTGACTCAGCCCTGTTCATACATGTCGCACATGATGTTTATTATGGTATCCAAAGAGTTCAATTTTGGTCTCTTCTGACCAGACTATAGTCTCCCAGTATTTCACAGGCTTGTCTAAATGTTGTTGAACAAACTTTAAACACACTTGAACCTGCTTTTTGTTCAGCAGTGGAGTCTTGTGTGGTGAGCGTGCATACAGACCATGGAGGTTGAGTACATTACTTATTATTTTCTTTGAAACAATTGCACCTGCTTTTTCCAGATCTTTTTGTAGCTCCCCACAGGTGCTCCTTGGCTCTTGGACAACTCTTCTGATAATTATTTTCACTTCTCTATCGAAATCTTGCAGGGAGCATTTGTTCGTGGCTGGTTTTTTGTGAAATGCTGTTCTCTCCACTTCCCGATTAATTCCCCGACAATGGTCACTGGAGCCTTCAGTAATTTAGAAATTCTTCTGTAACCAATGGCATCAGTATGTTTTGCAACAATAAGATTGCAAAGGTCTTGAAACAGCTCACTTGGTTTTATCCATCATAAGATGTTTCCTGTGTGGCACCTTGGTAATTAGACACCTTTCTACAGGACATCAGCCGAACCCATTGATGTTATTTTTGGCCTGCAGGGCACACAAAGTCCTGCTGCTCACGCCAGCACATGTCCAGGCCCACTTGAAGTTCACCAATGACCATCTGGATGATCCAGAGGAGGCTCGAGGAGGTCATGTGGTCAGATGAGACCAAAATAGAACATTTTGGTATCAACTTCAGTCCTGTGTTTGGAGGAAGAAGAAGAAGAAGGATGAGTACAACCCCGGCAAAACACCATCCCAACCATGAAGCATGGGGGCGGAAACATACTTTGGGGGTGATTTTCTGCAAAAGAGGCAGGATGACTGCACCATATTGAAGGGAGGATGGATAAAGCCATATATCACGAGACTTTGAACAATAACCTCCTTCCCTTAGTAAGAGCATTGAAGATGCTTTTTTTGGTTTCCCAGTATATTCTATGGTGTGGTCAGTAGTACCATTAAAAAGTACATCTTGTCCAGCAAAAAAAAAAAAAGCCCTTATATGTCTATGTAGATGGAAAAATAAAAAGTTATGGCTCTTTTAAGGCAGGGAGGAAAAGAAACGAAGAGCCAAAAACTTATGACCAGCTGTCAGGACAGGGTTAAAGACAAAAGCAAACCCAGTCAGTCCAGGAACAGGAAACATATAGTTGATGACCAATATGAGGAATATTTACTGAATAATTATAAAAATGATGAAAAACTACTTGGACGGGTTATTCAGGTTTACAGAAATACAACTTTTTAATATTTGTGTAATGAAAAGTTCTAGGAATTTTCAGACACACTTTGTACTTCACTTCTTCATTTTCTATATCACTGTTAATGAAAGCTTTTAGATCTAGTTTTGATGGAAACAGAGATGGTGGTGAGAAATACACACAATATTAGAAAGCAGCAGAACTCTCCTGAGGAGCACGAATGCTTTTGTTGAAATATCATTTATAAGTCTCATGGCTCATTTGTGACTTATCTCATAAGGAATAGACTTTAGAGACAAATGATTGGCTCCAAAGTCACCGCCTGATGGGGTTGTCCTCTGATAAACCTGGAGGATCCCCTCGGGGGCCAGTCTGAACTTTGGTGGATTGTGGGAAACACATATACAGGGGTGATCTATTTTGGAGGGCAGAGAGCTCATACATAGTAGGGGCTCCTCTGCTGTCTGGGTCTGCCTCCCATTTTATACCAGAATTAAAGGGGCATTCCCACCTTAAAGTGAATGTGTCATCAAAAAATGACTTATTGTGTAACTCACATTTTTTATGTTAAACACATTTTTTAGGAATTTTTGGTTATGTTTTTTTTTATTTTCCAGATCACTTTCAGTTTTTTTTAATAATTCTTAAGTTCTGCAGTTTTCACTTTGGCCACTAAGCCTAATAATCGTGTGACACTTCCTGCTCTGTTTAGAGAGCTTTTCAGCAGTGTGCTCATTATCAGTAAAAGCAGGGTCAGACTGAAAGGAGACACCATTGTGTACAGATAACACAGAATCCACCAGTCACAAGAGGAGACGTCACAGCTCCCCCTCTCCCCTCCCTTCACAGTGAAAACTCTCCTATACAAGTCTATGGGACAGAAACCGTCTTAAAGGGGTTTTGCCACCATGTAATGTTGACGTGGGAACCTCCAAAATGGGTATTTAATCACTTTTCTAAATATATGTGATTAAAAAAAGTGAAAACTCTGAGAGCTACAGCATTTCTCAATCCCCCTTGGTTACCTCAAAGCTTCCCCTAGTCACGACCCAAGAGCTGAAAGGCCGAGCTTGTGTGAATCACTTCTTATCTGATGACAGGCAGAATGAATGGTCTTTTAAGGCACCGGGTAGCAATATGTTTTCTTTGGTATACAGAATAACTAGCTGTAGTGTTATTAGATCCCTGCTTTATCTGATGAATAAGCTTTCAATCTGCTGTTTAGAATAGGTGTTCTCTTTTATATATAGAAGCCACAAGTTATAGTTTGATTATTTGAGTGAACATGTCACAGGATCCCCTTATGCAGGCTCTGTGCTCTGGCTGTGTGTGTCTGTGTGCGTCTGTGTGCGTCTCTGTCAGCTCGTGATTTGTTTACATTACATAAGCTGCTTAGCAGATAAGGTTTCTCCTGACAGTGCCGTCTGAGGCTCTGTGTCTTGCTGTATTGAATCCACTGTTGTACTGTTTATTAGTTCACTTAAGTTTTGAGACGCTCCCTTGGATTCCTCACTTCCCTGTCCCCTCTCCCTCTCTCCACTGCAGCTTCATGACTCAGCATGATTTGTTTACATCTTGCTCTCATGCTGAACGGAGGTCAGTACTTGGTCTGGTGGCAAATCCCCTTTAAGAATCCTATGGGCATGAAGCTGCTGTAAAGTATCTCTCTGACTGCTGTTAAAGCAGTGCAAGCAAGAATGTCTTCCCCACAATCGTATATAGACGGCCGAATATAGAAATCTACAATCAGGAAATAAAAATGACTGAGAGGAAAAGAATATGGATCAGGGTCTTGATTTAATAAGTCAAAAAAAAAAAAAAAATGGCGATAGATTCCCTTTAATGATAAGCTTTAACTATTTGCCGACTGCCTATCCACTATAAACATCCAGGCGGTGGCGAGTGATCTCTGAATCAACATTTTGGAACTAATTGTACAGCTGGGTGGGTGGAGAGCCGGCTATCCACTGAGAAGACAGGGATGGTTTATCATCGTCCCTGCCTTCTCGATCACTGGGTACAGAGTGCTCAAACTGTAAAAGCTGTTGAGTTTTATCAGACCAAGATCAGCTCTGCAGTCAGTACAAGGGATTTATTTCCCCTGGATTTTTCCTTTAACTTGGGATAACATAGCAGAAAGAATGCAGGAAACCGCTACAATATCCACCGCTGATGAGTTTAAAAAATCTTGATGCTTTATTAATTCTTCATTAAAAAATACAAGTATAGACAAGCCAATGAAACACCCATGCATGGAGGAGCGTATACTACTGACGGCTTATGGGAAAAACAGCTGACGCGTTTCGAAAGAAACCTTTCTTAGTCGTAGCTACACTACAAATGGATACGATGGCTAAAATGGCCCCCCGAGAGAGAGTCACTTTGTTTGACTCCTCCCACAACATTGAATCCTTAAAACTTTATATAAATTTATACAAAGAAAAAAAAAAAAAAAAAAAAAACCACAACAAACAAAGAGAAAAAAAAAAAAAAAGGAGAAAAGGGAGGGGGGAAACATCCTATGGCATTATAATAACACGGGGAAAACCTAATAAATAATATATAATGTCTTGTTTTAATATTTAAGCCAGCTGGAACCCTCGTTTTAAAAGTTCGAAAATCCAGCGAGATTCCCTACTCAATTAATTTAAGGGTCAAATCCCCGCCCCGCAATGAACGCGTCCCCTTTCTTTTATTCCCGGAAAGAGAAAGCACTTGTGTTTCCCCCATGGATTTCAGAAAAATTTTTGGGAAACCCCATAGAGATGCCAATGGGTTTTTTTTTTTTTTTTTTTTTTTTTCCTCTTTGTTGTGGGTTTTTTTTTTTGTTTGTTTGTTTTTTTGTTTTTTGTTCTTTGTATAAATTTATATAAAGTTTTAAGGATTCAATGTTGTGGGAGGAGTCAAATCACGTGACTCTCTCCCCGGGGCCATTTTAGCATCGTATGCCATTTGTACTGTAGCTACGACTAAGAAAGGTTTCTTTCGAAACGTGTCACTGTTTTTCCCATAAGCGTCATTAGTATACGCTCCTCCATGCATGGGTTTTTTCATTGGTTTGTCTATACTTTATTTTTTAAATTGAAGAATTAATAAAGCATCAAGATTTTTTAAACTCATCAGTGGTGGTATTGTAGCGTTTTCCTGCATTCTTTCTGCATGTCTGTGAACCACTGGGCGGGTGGCTTACAACCAGCTCTATCCTACACGCGAGCATTATGTTTAAGAGGTGAGCGGACTTATTTATATATTTTTGGGATAACATAGCAGTACAAAAAAAAGGAAAAGAAATTATATAAAAATACCCCCAAAGGTCTTTTTCTGGTCTTATGGGGACACACAATGTGTAAAACAAAGTAATGGGAAAAGAAACGCACACACACAAAATAAAATACAGGCAGTCCAAACAGGATAGGGACTGTAGGTTTGCTCTTAAATTGAATTAGTATGTAAGTCGGAACAGGTGTATTTATTAAATGTAACTCTAGCACAAAAGTTTTTTTTTCCATTTTGGATAGTGCAGGGAAGGGGTTTTTTACATTTGTTTTGCTGTCTGTGCCCCTGTTAGGAAGATTTCACCTCATTTTCACCTTATGTGCTGCTGCGGCACTACAAGTGCCAGCATGTGCCAGCATGCCACATAAGCCTCTGTTTGTAACTAAGGGACATATGTAAGTCGGAACAGTGTAAGTCAAGGACTACCTGTAATATTCAAATAAATACTAACAGACTAAACAGCAACATTTAGCCCTGCGGCCCGACAACTCTGAAACTTTATATTACCCATATATAAATGTCCATGATGGAAAAGTGACACAATGACAAAACATATTTTAGTGGCGCTTTTATTGTTTAAAAAAAAGGTGAAAAACAAACTTTTTTTTTACTATTTCCCCTCATTTAAAAAAAAAAAAACTAAGGTAAAAGATAAATAAAAATAAAGCCCATCTAAGGAAAAGGCAAAAAATAGGACAATTACTGAGCACAAGAAAGTGGTATGTACTACGGAAAAGGAAAGTGTGCCTGGTCAGAAAGGGGGGTTGAACAGCCCAGACAGGAACTGTTTAAGCATGTAGGTAAAGGTAAATAAAGAGTATTATCAAATACATTGCTATTCTGATTTTGCTTTCTTTCAGAGCTGGAGCAGTTCCCATTTCCTGCTTGTTTACAGAAGCTTCCCTAGGATACCATCCACTTCTCTCTGCTGTAACAGTGGTCGAGATGGGGACATCACTTCCTGCTGTGTCTTATCAGCAGCACAAGAGCTTTCTTATGTTTCTTACTCACAAACTTTAACCCTTTAGAGCCATTTAGCCTCCTGCCTTACTGTTTACACTCTTCTATTAGCAATGTCCCCTTTAACAGGCTCAAATAAGAATAGCAGAGCTGAAATGCCAGTCACTGCTGCAGAACAGCCCACAGCCGGAACAGGAAGTGGGAGCCTGAAGCTGGCTGTGAAGAGCAGGCTGTATGAAACAGTATGGGGAGAGTCCCCCTTTAAGCTTTCTTAAAGAGAACCTGTCACATAGATTATGCCCCCCTTGCTGAGGGCAGCACAAGCCAGTGTCAGACCTGCTGTTTCCAGCGCTGTGTCCCTTATTCTGTAAGATGCTGTAGTTTTCGTGTATTTAATGCTCAAATCTGCAGTTTTCAGCCAGAAGTGTCATTCGAAGAGTCAGTTTTTTTCAAACCCGGCCAATCGGAGGCTAGCCCCGCCCACCTCAACTGACAAACCTATTACTTTGAATAGGTAGAAACATGTGAATAACTGCCAGGTGGGCGGGGCTAGCCTTTGGTGGGCGGGGCTAACACCTGCTCATGAATAAGATTTGAGGGGTAAATGCTCTAAAACTGCTGCATCTTTACAGAGTAAGGGACACAGCGCTGGAAACAGCAGGTCTGACACTAGCTTGTGCTGCCCTCAGCAAGGGGGGCATAAACTATGTGACAGGTTCCCTTTAACATAAATTTGGAAAACCTTTCAATGAGGTTCCCCACATTTGACATTGATGGCTAATCTCTAATATCAGTGTCTGATTGGTGGTGATCCAACTACCAGGACCCCTAATAATTGGTAAAATAAAATGTTCATAGCCACAAAAAGCCCCATGATGCTTTGGCTCCTGACTGCTCTGCTTGGCTCTTTTGGTAGTGTTCAATTTTGTAATTTTTTTAGCACTTGTTACATAAATCTCTCTACGCCCCGGGGCTGCCCCACTGCATCTCGCCAACGCAATGTTAAAAACAGCAATTGAATTATTATTTTTTTTTATACCATGTGTCATGCAGCATAAATACCATATTGGACTTCATTTATCAACCCTGTCTAATAGTGATTGGCTTCTATGGAGAGAGAGACAACAGAGACAGTCTAACTATTAGACAGGTTTTAATAAATAAGGCCCACTGCCTTTGTTCTGTAGGATATCAGCGCATTACAATTTTGGATTTCTATCATTGCAATTACACAGTAAAGTCAAATTATTATGACTACTTCCTACTCTCGAAATCAGCAGGAAGTCACGTGTGGTGAGCTGGCTTGGTGGGTATATAAGGTGTACCATAGGCTGTCTGCACACATATCCCTCATTGCTGTCATGGGTAAAAGGGGTGATTTATCAAAGTTGTAAGGTGTAAAAAGTGTTGATTATTGGCTTTTGGGCCAAGGGTGGCGGTATTTCTGAAACTGTGCTGTTCGTGAACTGTTGGTGGCTGCTATGGTGAAAATGGCACCGTTGTGAATAATCGTCATGTAAACTGCAAATCTCCACATGAGGTGAATGCTGGCTGCAAAGGTGCACCGACGTTACAGGGGAACATCTCACCACCAAAATGTACCAGAGACTAGACGTGTGTCTGACAGTTTGGTAAACCCTATTGTGTATGGGGCCCTGGAGCAGACAGGCCTCTGCTAACAAAGTTTCATCGATAGAAAAGGCTTCTATATTCACAGCAGTATAGGAATTTGCCCTCCACTGATTGGCAAAGGGTTGTCTTCTCCGATGAGTCACATTTTCTACTCCATTGAACGGATGGACATTGACGTGTCAGATGAGAAACATCAGAAAACAACCATTGCTGGAATAACACAAGCTAGTGATGGTGGTGTTATGGTTTGGGGAATGTTTTTGTGGCATTCTTTAGGTCACTCATCCATGTGGAAGACGCTCTCAACTGATTTAGCTGTGACTTTATCCATACAGATCCCGTACACCCATACATACAGACTGTCTTCTCTGGGGCGGATGAGATCTTCCAGCAAGAGAATGCCACATCACATGGCTAGAAATGTCCGACATTGGTTTAAAGAGCATGACCAAGACTTCCAAGAGCTACCCTGGCCTCTGCTGGTCATAATAATGTGACATCTGTGTATGTAAGGCTATGTTCACATGGAGTAATTGCGGGGCGTACAGTATGCTCCGCAATAACGGCGAGTGTTCGGGAGCTCGTGGGGCCGGCCCCATAGACATGCATTACTAGCGGCGCGTAAGCGCCGTGAATAAATGACATGTCACTTCTCTCCCCGCGTGCCCGATTGGGACGCCCGGGGGAGAGAGGCTAATCCATAGTTCTCTATGAGAATGTGGATTACCGTA
The DNA here is from genome assembly GCA_025379985.1 of Phyllomedusa bahiana. NCBI lineage: Eukaryota > Metazoa > Chordata > Amphibia > Anura > Hylidae > Phyllomedusa > Phyllomedusa bahiana. Next base: position 4,272 of record JAODAL010030371.1, on the reverse strand, counting down.
ATGACTGGGGCGCATTTTGCCATTTTTTGAGTGCAGTACGCCGCAAAATGCGCCCCAATTTAAGCCGTGTGAACATAGCCTTAGATGTCACAGGAGGTGATGTTGTTCGTATTCGTGGCCACTGTGGTGGCCACCTGATTCTTCACGGCTCCATAGGGGTTATGCCCTCAGTACCGAAGCCGCCCCCTTGGGCAGTTTGTTCATCCATGTGATACTGCTTTCTAATGCACATGTCTGAATATGGGTTCCCTGCTTATACCAGTTCCTATCTTGTACTATATGAACAGGCCACTTTTTAAAAAAATTGTACAAGAGTACTGCTAGTACTGTCTTGATGGCGCCCCTGTATGCTCTGTCCGTACCCATAAGATCATTGTGACATACTGTTCACAGTATATCCAGCACCTGTGTTGGATTTATGTCACATGATGTTAAAGGGCCAAAAAAACTGTGCCTGGCACCTTATAACCTGAGGCTATGGATGAAGTGGAAGGCGCATGTCTATCTGGCCTTCCAAGGATGGATGAATAAATATTTTGTTACTGGCAGCAGATCATGATTCATGCCATAGATTCAATCAAACACGTCTCTGCACGTAGGAAGAAGGCTTCTCACTGTGACCGACTGCCAGGAAGAGCTACGAGAGGGAAGACAGACAATCATCTGAGTGACCGTGTGACGGACAAAGTAACCCCATGAATGCCCATAGGGGTGACATTGGTAGGTGTCAGACAACTACTTCAAGCAGGAGAAGACTGCACATAGATCCTCCGGCAGAGGCCTTGGCTGTGCCTTCAGACAGGGCATCTCCACGTGTCAGTTTGCTCATCCTAATGACACAATCCAGGGCGTTCTTCCTATTTGGCACGGAATAGGACAGTTTGCGATCTGGTAGAACCTGCCAGCCAGGACTCTGACGACAGCATGTGATCATCTCCCTGGCACTGACCTCGCTCCTTACACATGATGTGGTCATACATGAGCATAGACGTCTAATTTTTATTTGTAACACGATACTCATTAATACAGCGTTATAGCACTTGCCACGCAATAGAGGTATAATTTAGAGTTCCAGGGCTCCAATACGAAATCTTTAACAAGGTCCCCACCCACAGTACCGTGTGCCATTTATTATACTGGTGAGGCAGAGTCATTTGTCTCTATGTTGCACCAAGCCTAGGTTGCAACTGCTATGCTGCACCTCTCATAGTAGGGGTCTCAAACACAAGGCTCGCGGGCTACATGCAGCCCCTACAACAATCATCTGCTGCCTGTGGGGCACTGGATCTTCTGAGACATCCTAGAGGCCTTGAGACCATGTCCTGTAAGGGATTGAACAGAGAGGGAGAGGCCTCTCTGTGTCCTCCATCAATACTCTGCGGTGCAATGGCTGCCATGACAGCCAGAGACTTAAAGGGCTTGTCTGCATGTAATAAAAAAAAATAACAATGACATACCTCTTAACTTTTACAGATTGCAAAGAAGGATACATTAGGCCAGGCTTCCAAACATATCCAAACATATGACATCCCAACAGATAGTACTAAGCTGTAGCTGTCGGTTTGACCTTGGCTGGTTATGAAAAATGGGGGACCCAACATTGTTTTGTTTTTTTATCCTCTGTTTATTGAAAATCTAATAAGAACAAATGATTTAAAAAAAAAACAAAAAAACAACGATGTACGGTCCCCCCATTTTTCATAACCAGCCAGATACTATCAGGATGGGAAGATCCATGGATATTGGCCCCACAAGATGATCATCATAATAGATGGTCCACTTCTGACAGTAACCTGCCTCTTCCGAATACCCCTGGTGCATTTGGCACTTTGGTTATAGTGACAGGTGGTTAATGTCAGCCTTGTGGTGACAAAAAACACTGCTGACTGACATCAACCACAGACATAGTAATGGAGAGGCGTCTCCATTTCTAACACTGGAAAAAAAATAATAAAGAGAAACAAAGAAACAACAAAAAAAATATATTTTTATAAACACTCCCCAACAGCCCTCAATAGCCCTCATTGATCATTTTATTAAAGAAATAGAGGCAACACTAGTCCGACATAGTCCAACAAATCCATTGTAGTCCAAGTGGGAAACCTGTAAAAAAAACCAAAAAAAAACAGAAAGCCTACAGATGGAGGATAGGAGGTTACTCAGCTTTCCTGGATGCTGGGTAACACCTATTCAGCTGACATCTGGCTGACATCAACCACATAGCTTTGTGTTTCTTAGGTATAGTTAGGGTGTCCATGAAAATACATTGATGGCCTAACCACATGATAGACCAAATATTTATGTTGTAGGGGCCATGACCCCAGAATAGGTTGTGGAGTGCGCACTGCTTACTGGACATATGAGGGATGCTCCGAAACTGATACCACCTATTATAAAATTGTAAGATCATAAAGTGAGGTCCTCTGTTCTGAATCCTCATCTTTTGGGCAGACTGGAGAGCACTTATAAAGAGTGTCTCTGATCAGCGCGTAATTCCAAAGCACGGGGTGGCCAGCTCCCGGCCGGCCCCATTAATATGTATTGTTCGCGTCGTGTAAGTGCCGCTAACAATTGATATGTCAATTCTTCCCCCGTGCATACAATACAATTGTATTGTACGTGCAGGGAGACAACCCGTAATCCATAGCTCTCTATGAGAGCTATGAACTACTGTAATCACGGCATGCATTTTGCTGCGTATAAAGCGCAATACGCGGCAAAATGCGCACGCAATTACGTGAGAAAATAAGCCATCTGAACATACCCTTACACCTGACAGATGCCGCTAACACCAGAGATCGCAGGTTTGAAGGCTTTTTCCCTTTCTTCCACTTATTTATTCTTCAATTACTTTCCATGATACGTTTCTACATAGTTACATAGTTTGTCAGGCTGAAAAAAGATATACGTCCATCTAGTTCAGCCCATTTGTTAAAGTGTTGCTAAAGTGTTAAAGTTTTGATCCAGAGGAAGGCATACCTTTTATTTTTATTTCATTTTTACCTTAAATTCTTTTTTTTTATAATATCAGAGAAAATGGTAAAAAAAGTTAGTGTTTAAAAAAAAAAAAAAAGTTTTGTAATTGTGTCACTTTTCTATCACAAAGATCTATATGTAGGTGATATAAAGTTGCAGTTTGGGCTGTCAGTGTTTTCTTTAAAGGGAACCTGTCACATAGATTATGCCCCCTTGCTGAGGGCAGAACAAGCTAGTGTCAGACCTGCTGTTTCCAGCACTGTGTCCCTTATTCTGTAAGATGCTGTAGTTTTTAGAGCATTTACCCCTCAAATCTTATTCATGAGCAGGTGTTAGCCCCGCCCACCAAAGGCTAGCCCCGCCCACTGACAGTTATTCACATGTTTCTACCTATTCAAAGTAATAGGTTTATCATTTGAGGTGGGCGGGGCTAGCCTCAGGTGGGCGGGGTTTGGAAAAAAAACTGACTCTTTTATGACTCTTTTCTGGCTGGAAACTGCAGATTTGAGCATAAAATACTCTAAAACTCAGCATCTTACAGAATAAGGGACACAGCGCTGGAAACAGCAGGTCTGACACTAGCTTGTGCTGCCCTCAGCAAGGGGGGCATAACCTATGTGACAGGTCCCCTTTAAGGGTATGTTCACACGGCTTACTTTGCCACGTATTTCGCCGCGCATTTCGCAGCGTATTGCGCTTTATATGCGGCGAAATGCACTGCACAATTATGGTAATTCATAGCTCTCATAGAAAGCTATGGATTACGCGTCGTCTCCCCAGGCGTACAATACGATCGTATTGTACGTGCGGGGGAGAGAATTGACATGTCAATTGTTAGCGGCTCTTGCGCGCCGCTGACAATGCAATTCAATGGGGCCGGCCGGGTGCCGCCCCTCCGTGATTCAGAATTACGTATGTGGTTCCAAAACACGCAAACTGTCTAAAAAACCGGCCGCAAACCGGTGCCGTGGGGATATGGCCAAATACTTTTGTATGTGTTTCTTTTTTTTTTGCAACATTTTATTTTACATATTGTCCATCCTGTAAAATTGGAAAAAGACCTCTGGGGCCATTTTTAGTTTTTTGGGGTTTTTTGCTGACCTCTCCTGTAACTGGGGTGATATATTAAATACAACCCCCTGAGGTTACTGCAGAGCTGATCTGGGTCTGATAAAACCCACAAGCTCATGCAGTTACGGGTCCCTGGCAGTCATGTGACCGGCGTCAGGAAGCAGGAACCTATCTTTTATACACCTCATTGAGGCCCGTAATTTAAATGATCAGGAGGGGGAATTG